>CAEGAE010072899.1:0-24949 GCA_903067095.1 Girardinus metallicus
GATCTTTCTGGTCCGTTGAGATGTAGACGAGCTGACCTCTCGGAAGGAAAGCACCAGTTCTTCTTCTTTGCCTTTGTCTTTGTCTTTATCTTCATCTTTGTCTTGGTCTTTGTCTTTGGGGTCTGAACCCAGCCGATGAGAGAAGTGCAATTTGAAGCCACATGTTGCGGGGCTGACCGGTTGGTCTCCATGTGCAGGACAGTCTTCGGCTCTGTGGCCCCGGCTCTTCTTCAGCTGCAGAGTTCTTTGTCCATCTCGATCTTGACTCGAAGCTGCCCGGAGGATCCAACCAAAGGTTCCTGTTTTGCACTCACCTTTTATAGGGTTTGTCCACCCTTTTGGTGCATTGGCTAACACTGCCCAGACAGATGACCTCATATCCATCACTGCCTTAGAGACATGATGTCCTGATGTCTGTTCTAATGACCCAGCGTTGCTCAACGGTCCTCCTACATCTGTTGTCTGCACAACCTTTTCTTTAAAAAGTTTAAGTTGTTCCCAAATCAGGCCTTGGTCGTCTCTGCTCTCCTGTCAGTTCCTCTATTTGTCCTTTCACCTTCCATCTACCTCCAACACAACAACAGTGATCTTTAATTGCAGTTACACATTTTACACCATTTCCGTTCAATGTCACATTTATAACCTTTTTAGTTTCTCTTTGATTCAGCATTCATTTATAATGTTATAACCACGACTTATTAGTAACTTTTATTAGAATCTTAATCTGAGTTATTACAGACAGTCTTCTGAAAAGAAACCAAGAATAATCCATTATTCTACTTATTTGACACCAAAGTTACAGTTACTTGTTTTACTTGTAAGCATTCCCACAAGTGTAAGTGTAAGTATTCTTACAAGCAAACTAATATTAATATAAGTGTTTTACTTTGGGTCTTATTCAGTTACTCAAAATGTTTAGACTTTATTCTTTAAAACTTTCATGCTTTGAAATAAGAAATAGTATCAACTGTTTTTATAAATCTGCAAGCTGGAAACTTGCAGATTTATGACTGTTCCTATTTCATGACTCTCTTTCTGCCTGACTGTGATTTCTTATGATTAGATAGAAAAGAGAAAAAGAATTAAAGCAAAGTTTGCAGGAGACAAAAACAACAAACACAACCAGATTGATTTTATTGAAGTCTAAGTCTACTGTTGGGTCTTGATGTCACTTGTGTGATTAATTTTAAAGGTAACTTTATGTATTGCTAGTTAAACTAAAATCTCCAGCATGGGGAAGTGGGGCGATCTCGGGTTTTCTTGACACCATAACGCCGAGGGCCTTTTAACGGCGGGTAAAACCTCTGATTGGCTGTTTGAGTCACAGGAAGTGAAGAAGTACGTCCAGCTGGCTGGCAGGAAGGTGTAGGAAAGAGGCCGATACTCTTCGCAACACCTCTGCAGAGCCTTCTGGGCCGCTGCGGATTAACGGGAAGATAAGTGTGAAAAAGAGAAGAGGAACAGGGGAGGGCTGGAGTGTGTGTGCGGCTGTGTGTGTGTGTGTGTGTGTGTGCTGGTGGGCTGCTGTGCTCGTTTCTATGTAGGTGTGTGCTGTTTATGTGGATTGTTTGGTTTGCTCAAAGAAAAGCGTTTTGTTCAGTCTGAGTAAAGATCGATCCTGAAAAAAAACTAAATCTACCTGCAGAATCTCTCAGTTCTTTGATTTTACATACGAGGACAATTAAAAATTACCAGAAAAAATAAAATTATACATATTCCTTACTGTCGGTGTTTAAGCAATCTGCAACTAACAACTATTTTAGTGATCGATTAATCGATTAATCGGGTTAAAAAAATTACATTCTGCAGAGTTTTCATTTTTACTACTTAAATCTTTTTTAAACAATATTAAAAATACATTAAAATGTGAAAATAAACAAATAATTTATCTTTTTAGTAAGAAAGTAAACATTTTATTGCCTAAAATCTCATAAGAGCATTTCTTTAGTGATAATTTCTTTAGTGATAATTTCAAAGTCATTCCACAGATTCACAGTTGGATCTATGTCTGAACTTTGACTACACCATTCAAGCTGCCTTGCCGTGCTTTTTAGGGCTGCAACTAACGATTATTCCAGTAATTGATTGTTCGATCGGTTATACTGATGATTAATCTATTCATTGTATAAATAAACTGCCACATTATGCAGATTATTTATTTCACCACTTAAGCCTTTTTTTTTTATACAATGTTAAAAATACATTAGGAGATGCAAAGAAATAATAAATTCCCTTTTTAAATTAGAAAATGCAAATTTTATTGCCTAAAATTTAATAGCAGTATTCCTTGATCATTTCCAAATCATTCCACAGATTCTCAGCTGGATTTTGAACTTTGACTACGCCATCCAAGCATATAAATGTGCTTTGGTGGGCTAAAGAGCCCGATTGGTCATCGATTATTCTGATGATCAATCAATTAATCGGGGGTAAATTGGCACATTCTGTAGATTTGTCATCTAAACCTTTTCTACAATATCAGAAATACTTTAAAAATGCAAATAAATATTCCAATTCCTTTTTTAAACAAGAAAATAAACGTGTTATTACCTAAAACGTAACATCTTCTTAGTGAACATTAGATCTGCAGTGACAAAGACACAGACCCACCGGCTGATGTGTCGATTAGTTTTTGGATTAACTGATTAATAATTGGAAAACTAAGCATAATTAATAGCTTTTTACAGAATTTGAATCAGATGAAGCTAAAACTATCACAGACAAATTTAGATTATTTATATATTCTGTACAGTTTTGCCTCAATTACTGCTCTGAATATGTTGATTTTTTTTTTTAGAAATTAATCTTTTTCTGAGTCTGTACACTGTCGTTAGTGATTAATCGATTAGTAAATTAGTTGATTAATCTCGATTAAGCCGATTAACCTAATAAAACAAAGTTTTTCTCAATTTAATTTCTCTCCATTACTCTTCCATATAGATTCACACTTAAATAGTGGTAGCTCAGCAAATTGGAGAAAAAGCCAGAGAAATCATTGCTGATAAACCAATACATCAAACACTGCTTACTGCGCGGTTTTGTTGTTAATTGTTTTGTGTGTGTGGGTGTGTGTGTGTGTGTAATCCATATTAGAAGAAAGAGAAGAAAACTTGGAGTTTCTCCAAAGCAGCCCAGATGCATCTCCTTCCCTCAGTTGCTGCTGCAGAAAAACAATGCTAATGCTAATGCTAATGCTAATGCTGGTGCAGGGAAACATGAGCAGATCAGCACAGCAAAGGCAGCACCGTGTTTCACTGTAAATATGGGACGTTACATTAACAAATGAAGAAGCTAATATTTATTAACACAGGACTAAAATAGTAAGCTGTAGCTAGATCGCTAAATTTAAACAACCGTTGTTTTCTTTTTCTGTTGTTGTCTGATACTTATACACTGAAAAAGGCAAAAGGTTTGCACCAACGTGATGTCATCAGACTTACAGGATGTCTGAAAACCGTCTCAACAAATTCAGGAATTCAGGAAGGAGTTCTTTAAAAACATCGACGGCCTTTCAGTCAAAACACTCGGGCATTTTGTGGATCCGGCTGCTCACCTCTTTACACTGGCTGCTGCAGGAAAAGGATGTGATGTAAAGAAACCTGCCGGGGAAAGCAAGGAGTAATTTTTGTCGGTTCCCTCGGTGTCGTTTTTGGAGACAAGAAACTGAGAAAAACGAAGAAATAAAATGTCAGCAATGCCTGAACTGAAGATACGAAGAAGCAATTGTGGCAAAAACAGGGCAGCAGAAGAGCTGAAGTTTGTTTGACAGTTTGACAAATGACAGCAATCAAAAAGAGATGTTGGGGGAAGAAATTAATCACAGGCTGGAACTAGATGGAGGTTTTATTAAGGAGCAGCAGACATGAGATGGAGAGGGGAAACGCCCAAACCAGAAACAGAAGGGATCAAAGTTTAAGACAGGTTTTAAAGCAATAAAAATGACTAAACAAGAGATTTAATATGTTTCTGTGGGTTTAGAGGATTTCAGACAAACAAAAGATGGTCACAGATATAAAGATGGGTAATTATTAATGATGGGACTGTATGTAAATTTGTAATTAAGTCAATTTCAGGGTCTGTATTTAATTAGTCGCATTTTAATCAAATGTTATGAACAATATTTTCTACTCAAAAACCCTTTTACTGCTAAATTATTGAATAAATAAACCTGTGAGCTCAACAACAAAGACGTCGATTGTTTTTTTAATCTGGTTTTTATGTTTATTTAACCATCAGGGCCAAATCCTGATCATTCATGAAGCTTCTTTGAAAAAAGTATTTCTGTCTGTGCTGCTGCTACATGTGTAGCATTGAGACGCTATTTTAGTCTTGAAAAGCTTCACTAACTCCTTCTAGCACTTGGACACAACATGAGTCTTTTCCAGCGTCCGTCAGATTGTGTTTTAAAGCGAACATGAATCCCATTGGGCCAACAGAAGCAGCTTTTGTGAGGATTTGGGTTCTTTCTTGTGTTTATTTGAGTTTTCTCTGTGTGTTTATTTAGGTTCTGTCTCTGTGTTTCCTTGTGATGTCCTGTCTCTCCCTTTGATTGTCCCCCAGGTGTGTCTTATTCTGTGATTACCCTCCCTGTGTATTTAATTCCACCTGTTGTCTTTGTCTCTTGTCGGGTCCTCGTCTAACCTCCTCGTCGTCTAACGTCGTATGTCGTTGTTTCACGTCGTCTTCGTGCTGTTTTCCTGGACTTTTCAAATAAATTATTTCCTTCTATTATGACTTCCCGGACTCCCCAGCGCCTTCCTCACCTCACCACAACACCCATCATGACAGCTTTATCATAAATTGCTGCTGTTAGCAGATGCAGGTTGTGCATCAGGTTTACGGGCGTACCAGAAACGCACTACGAAGGTTCCGGCTTGGGACTTTTGTAAAAAAAAATAATAATAATAAAAAAAGCGATTTATTGTGTTAAAATCTATTAACGAAGTAACTGAAAGTCCCAGCTGAAGCAAAAGCAGTGGCGCATTTTATAAGAAAAGCCTAAAACAAAACAAAGTCTAATATTTCTCCCTAAAGAGATATTCTGTAGATTGACGTTTTTTTTAGACATATCTGTCCTCTTGCATTTGACATTAAACCAACACATCATTTAAAAAAAAAAAAAACCCATCATAACAGTCAAGCACGGTGGTGGAAGTGTGATGCTCTGGGACTGCGTTTCTGCTTCTGGACCTGAACGACTTTCTGTGTTTGATGATGGAACCGCAAATTCTTCTCTCTACCAGAAAACCCTGAAGCAGAATATCCAGACATCAGATCATGACTTTACGTTTAGTCCACTTCTGAGTGGCTTAGACTAACAAAATAAAGAGCTTGGAGTGGCCTAGTCAAAGTCCGGACTTGTATTCAGTTGAGATTACCTTCAACAGGCCTGAAAAATTTCCCATAAATGAAAACATTTCTGCAAAGACGAGCTGGTCAGAATGGTCAAAAACAGATTTCCTGCTATAGCTAATAGCTAGCAGTAGCTGCTCAGTCAGTTATTTGGTTTTAATAAACCAGCCTGGTTCTGGTGGTCCAGCCCATTTCTGTGTGTGTCTCTGTGTGGATGTTGAATCATTTAAAAGTCTTTTTCTGTCCTTGGGGCCGGAGTTACCTGCAGTCTCGCTAAATTATACATTTAGAGCATTCTCAATAATAAATAGATTGCGGGTTGTTATCTCGCCGGGGTCTGTTTTAGTACAAACACGGGCTTTATTGCGACCGGTAACGCTGTTTGGATCCTGGCCCGGCCCTAATGAGGCAGAACGAATCGTCCGGAACAAAAGCGAGTCGATGCGGCGTCCTAATAAGGTCGGCTGCAGCGGACTGTCGGCTGCAGCTGAATAATATACCCACCTGCATTTTTTGTTGTTTGTTTTATTCATTGCTTTGAGAATTATTGCTTTAATTAATCCTTCAACATATTATCACTCTCTGAGATTTACACACAAACATCTATATGAGGACATTCCGTTTTCCCTTCGCTGCTCCTCAAAGATCTCATCTAAAACTCCGACCTTTGACCCTAAACATAAATTTTAACCTTTAGGAACTCTTTGAAGTGACAGGAAAGCGTTTAGTCGAGGCAGACTGTCCTGGTTTTTATGTTCTTCACCTCGGCCTGATCCTCACAGGCGTCACTCAGCAGCTGCACACACACATTGGCTTTAGCTCTGTTTGGAAACAGCTTTTCTCCAATTGTTTCATGAAGCTGCTGCAAATTGCACACATGCACAAAGAAAGTGTCACTAATCTGATCAGCAGCCAAACAGGAGAAAGTGGGACACAGAAAGCTGCTGCCGGATTTTTGTCAACGCGTCTCTTCGCTTTCTGAATGCGGTTACGCAACGCGCTTTTTTCTTTCTGCGTACAACCTCGTAGTGTGCGCTTCTGCTTTCTATTTCTGAGCAACATTGATGTATTTCAAGCGTTTTTCTTTTTGTGCCAGAATGGATGTAAGCCTCTGTGAAAAGTTAAAATACAAACGAAGCTCCCAGAGATGTACTTTTTTTTTTTTTTCTTACTTTTCTTTTCTGTTTGTCATTTTCCAAACGGTGATGAGTTGATTCTTTTGCAGGTTCCTGAAAGGCTATTTTCAGCGCAGCGCGGTTTTAATCGTTTAAACTTCATGCCAGTGTGCTCCGTTGCTGCTCGAAATGAACCGAGCTGAGTAGGGGGAGTGGGTGTATGAAAAAGAACTGGCACCAGACAGATGAATAAAAGTTATGCAAAGAGGCGAATACAATAAGAGAGAGGACAAAACTGTAAAAAAGTGAAGCAGGAAAACCGAGCACTGTTCACGAGAAGCTGCAAAGAATATAAAAAACTAAAACTGGCAAAAGAAAGCTCTGAATATCAACCTGGACAAACCGTCCGCATGTTTTAAGACATGGTAGTGGTGGCGTCATGCTGTGGGGCTGCTTTTCTTTAGCAGGAACAGAGAAGCTGGTCTGATTTGATGGAAACATGGAACCAAGAAGAAGATTTAAGACCAAAACATGCAGCCAGAGCTGATTTAGATTAAAACATGTTCATGTGTTGGAACGGCACAGTCAAAGTCCAAACCTTTATCTAATTGAAAATTGCAGTTTCCATCCAATCTGACGTGAGCTGGAGGTAATTCTGTGAAGCAGAAACGGCAAAAGTTTCAGTGTCTAGATGTGCAAAGAAGATCACCTCGTTTTTCACATTAATATTTCAAATAAATGCTTGAAACTCTTTTTTTTAATACACAAGTATTCATCACTCTTTTTTTTTTTTTTTGCTTTTTAAAGACAACAGAGTGCTTTATTTTCTCTGCTCTAATGCGAACAGCTGTTCACATGTTTAAAACCCTGTAAACATGTGAATAAGAGGACAGAAACCTCCATTTGTGAGACCAGAAAGTGAATTAGCGTTGGAGTGACTTTGGGTAAGCCGATTGCTTTCTTTTAACATTGAGGGCAGATTACATCATGCTGTAGAGAAATTAAATTACCCAGCACTGCTGAGTGTATTCCTGAGATCACAGCAGAAATTGGCCTATTAATTGAATTAGCTGGGAAGCGGCTTTTTGGTAACGCAGCCGGAGAGTCTGAGGTTCAGGGGTTTTACAGCAGGTTAGCTCAGCTTCCATTCCTGCCATTTGCTTCTTTTTTTTTTGAGCCTGGATGTTTTCGATGATGGTCGCAGCAGGAGAAACGGGGCAACGCAAAAACATGCTCATTACTTTTTTTTTGCACAAAATAATTTTTACATAATGAGATTTCAGCTTTAAACCCAAATAAGCTCCTTTTGGCCAGCTCAGCGTGAAAATGGCTGCAAACAGAAGCGCATCTTTGAAAAGCCATTAGTTGTTGCTGCAAGTAGTTTCTGGAACGCGTCTCTCGAGTTCCGCTTTGGTTGCTAGGTGACGGCCTGGGCTGGCTGGGGTTGCTAGGTAACGGCGCAGTTTGACTCAACACTCAGGAGAATTTTGAAACGGTTAATTTTCCAGACAGCAAATGAACATGAACTTATTCCCAGAAAACAATTGGGTGTTTGTTTGTTTGTTTTTAGGCGCTTGTGCTGTTTTTAGAAGCAGCACGAACGCAAAAGGAAGTACAGAAATATGAAAATCTGTGTTTTGCATAGTAACTTCCTGGTAGCAGAACATGCGAGCAGCTAGGAGCTGACTTTCCTACTTACATTATGAACTGAAACATCATTTTCTATGTTTTCATCATGGAAACAACTTTGAATTGTTTCTAACACAAAAGATTTACCTTAAAGCAGCCCGGATTACAAACCATCATATATGAATATTATTATTTCCTCTTTTATAACCTTTTAAAGAATATTTTGCTTTTTAAAATTGGATGAAAGCCATTTGTTGTACATTAAAGGACAATGCTGCAGTTGTTTAAATCTTTCTTATTATCTCTGCTGCCTAAATACAGCAGGTATCACTGGAGAGGATACTACAAATGTTTTAGTAGAACAATCTTTGGTACAAAACTTTCAGCAAATGGGTTTTAAAAAAGGCCAGCGGCCATCTTAGACGCAGTCCAAAATGATCCTCATATATTTCTCCTAAATAGCTGCTGTTTTCTAGTTTCTAGCCTCCAGTTTGCCCAGATTAGATGGAGCAGAAGCGAAGCTCTTTAATTTTACAGCCATTACAGTCATTTACAACACATGGCTGCCTCTTCACTAAATGTGCTACGCTTGGCAAACTTTTAAAGCTGGCAGCAGTTTGAATATTTAAAGCGCCTGGACTGAGACCTCAGTCGACAGAGTTAGCTGGATGTTAGAGCTTTGAGTGAGAGTCTGACATTTGGGCTCATAATTCAAATCTTTTCTGCAGACAAACGGAGACCAAATGATTGGCTCTGCGTTTTATCCCCCCTGGTATCTGTGTTTACATTCTTGTATTCTCTGTGTGGTGGTAGCAGCGGTTCTTATTGTTTTATTAATGAAAGCGGGACAATTCCCAGCAGTCTGCAGATCCATGTTGCCTCATTCAAAATGAAAGAGTGTGTGTGTGGGCGTGCGTGTGTGTGTGTGTTTTGTTGCGTCTAGAAATGGCTCGGCTTTGTGTTTGACTGGAAGATGGCTATTTTTAATTTTATATGTTACATTTTTTGCACAGAATCCTTCTTAGATCAGGAAATTTCAGTCTACTCAGTCCTACCTACTTTGAAAAGCAGAAGTAGAACTTCCTGCACAACCATCAAGCAGAAACAATGTAGCTTAGCTGTTTATTACAACAGCTAAGCTTGTTGCAATAAGCAATAAATCAATTAATCGCATGATGAATTAACACCAGCTCAATAATTTCCATTTGCATGAATTTGTCTTTTTTCTCTATTTCCTCTTTCTACCAAAAACTGGATAACAAAAGTCTTGAGTCTGGCGCTTCGGTTTCAAATAGACAATTTTCATAGTTGCTCATTGTATTTGTTGTTTCTGTTGTTTTCTTTATTTATTTTGGATATTTAAAATGTATTCCAGTTCCAGTGTTAAATGTTCATTAGCATTTTAAGTTAATTGAATTTTGAGAATGTGTTCTTGCATTATTATGTCATTACTGTTAAATTACTTGAAAATGGCCTCAAAACAAAAATACTTTTGTTTATTGCAATAACTTCTGGTACAATTTATCATCTATTAAAGTTTATTGTGACAGGCTACAAAAGAACAAAACACAGCAGTCAATGTAGCGCGGCTAAACCAGCTGACCAAACATGCTCAAGTTCAGCTTTGGTTGCTAGGTAACGGGCCGGGCTCGGCTGGGGTTGCTAGGCAATGGCGAAATGTCACTCAACTATTGGGAGGTTTTTTGAAACGGTTCGTTTTCCAGACATCAAAGAACATGAACTTATTGCCAGAAAAACGGCTGGACGTCTTTGTTTTGATTGTTATTTTTAAGCGCTTGTGTTGTTTTTGTAAGCAGTAGAAACCCAAAACAAAGTACAAACACATGCAGAATTTGAACTTTTTGAATCATAGGCTCCCTTTAAAGTGAAGCAAAACTAGAATGCAAGCAGCTACTCATATTTCTGCGTTTCATTACCTCCCGGTTTATGGCGGTGAAGCGGTTCCTGCATTCTTCTGAACACCCATAACTTTCTGTTCACTTCTTAGAGCCTCTTTACGTTCCTCCAGTGTAAACAGTCTTGTGTTGGTGTTTCAGCAGCTCTCGGGTCAGCAGGCGCTACCTGTCCGTGGGCGAAAGCGGAGCTGCAGTCCTTGTGTAACTCCTGCCCTGCCCAGTGTCACGTAACCTGCAGGAGCAGCAGCGGAAATGCAAATTATGTAAAACCCCCATTCACCCTGCTGCGCCGAGCGCGGCTGCTTCGCTCCAGCAGGTTATCATGAGTCATCAGGGCTCCACCGGCCCAGCTGTGAGCAGCTCAATAAACGGGAATTTAGGACCAACTTTTCCACGTGGATAGATTCCCAGTGTACGCCTCGTCCACTGGGAAGGATCCACCAGTTTGCATTCATTAATGATAAGGAAGAGAAGTACTTTTTTTTTATTTTTGTGCCTTTGCTGCTGCAGTTTATAGGAGAAAAGATAAAATAAGAAGAATATATTAATAAGAATGATATTTAGCATCAAAACTGTTTTATTTTTTTTGGTCATTCCTGGATGGTGTCCATTGATTTTATCACCTGAAAGTCTGTAGGCTGCCAGCAGGGAACACACACCAGTTTTGTTCCGGCTGCTGTTGTGTGTGGATTTGGTGCTTGTGAGGGTGTTGTTTGTTTTAGCTGTCTGCAATTTAAATGTTTGTTTTTTTCTGCTTTCTTTTTTAAAAAGACTCTCTCAAATCAGTTTAAAAGACGTGCAACACATATTTCCAAATAATTTCTCATGTTTTTTACTTGCTTAGTTATACTTATGTTTATACTTTAGACCCAAAACTGTCCCTCTCATAAGAGTGATAAAAACATTTCAGTTTTTTTTCTCTTAAAAGTATAAAATCCTTTCAGCTGCTTCAACCTAAACATAGACATAAAGATATTTTACTACATAGTCCTTACTTAAAATATTTTTTCTTTACTGTTTTCTAACAAAAGTTGTTTTTTTTCTAATAGGAATGACTCAAAACAGTCTACTTGTTGTAAATTTGACATGTTTGAACCCAAAAATGCAGAAAAGCAAATATACAGCCGTGTTTTTCAGCTCCACTAGTCCAAACAAGAATCACCAACGTGATAAACAGAAATAGTGACATGTAAAATGTTCAGAAAATAAATACTTTTAGATTAAATAATATGAAATCTGAGTATTTATAAGGATGTGCCAGACAGTCTCTACAATATTTATTTCCATTTTGGTGAAATTTAGTTTTATAATTATTCTGCAAAACGGTGCAGTCATTGAATTTTTTAAAAATAAAATGTGATTGATGTTTTAGTTCACCCAAATTCAAAAAATAAAAAATATTACAAATACAATAAACCGCTCTGTACTTGTGGTTCAGTATTTTTGAATCTTTCTGTAAAATTATTTGCAGGAAATTCTAAAATATTCAAAACAAAATGCAGCTTGGGAAACTGAGATGTTATTTTACATTATTGACTGGCTTTTGAAAAGCAGCCAATCCAGGAACAGTATTCACTTTCCTGGACTCTGATTGGCTGAGTATAAATAAGGCAGACTGTAAAGATTATCTTCTGCGGTAGAGCTGAGATGGTTTCCACTGTGTGTATTAATGCATATTAAGGTGTATTTGATGTTTGAAGTATTACACTTTGAGAGGGAATCTCAATATTTATGGCAGTTTTGGTTCCTAATCCCCTTTTTTTTCTCTTATGTTGACTTTTTTTCAATTAAGTTGCTAACAAAGATATTTTTTTTTACTTTTTTATCTTTTAGGTGACTAAAAGTGATGTTAAAGTAGCTAAATTATCAATTAGAATTAATTATTGCAATCAGATGACAAATGTGCATACATATTCCAGCATACAAACAAAAGTCAGCCTAGCATAGATTAATTTATGCTCTTTCAAAAGTTTGTACCTCATTTACTGTGATATTTGTTCAAACTATCATTTACAGTAATTTAGATTTCAAGAGTTAAATAAAAATCTATTTGATGGTGAAGTGTAATTTTCTGTCACTTTCATTCTTTTTTCTTTCCTGAAAACATTCTTGTCCAGGTCCGTTTAAGCCATTTCCAGCCGGCGGTAAAAGCAGTGTGTGTTATATAAAGCTTCTATTGGATTAGCATGAAAGAGTGTGGTTTTCTGTGCTGCAGGCACTTTGAGATTAAGTTTGAGACTTTATCCTGTGCCGTTTTCACGCCACTGCCCTGGCCTGCTGGGAGAGAGAGGCAGCAGAGGAGACGGAGCGCGGTAATCAATTTAAAATGGATCGGAAATTTATCATCGAGTCGAAGTGTGCTTCCCCAGATTTCAGGAGTAAAATGACATGTAGTAAAAGAAAACTATGGATGGAGGGAAGAATAGTTGGGTGACCTAAAGTATCAGTGACGGCTGTATAACTGCTAATCTATACTAAACTAGTCAATACGTTGGCATTAACATCTGTATTATATCAGGATTTTGAGTGTTTTTCCAGATCATATTTTATGCACCAATTATTTCTTTTTGGTTTAATAAGAAAACTTTATATATTTATAATGAATATTTTCTTCCAGAGTTGAATTTGATTACCATTTGGCACTATTTCCCAGTCTTCACCTTCATTTCCGTTATTCATCTTTGAGGCATAACAATGCTTAGATGGCTAAGCTGATCTGTAAAAATGTAGTAAAGATCTACAACATGATAAAGATGCTTTAAAACCTAGGAATTTTTTTTTTAAAGATTTATTGAAGATGCCTTTGAGGTTTCTGCTGTGACCTTTCAAATTGAATTTTAAAGATGGACGATGATGAGTTACAACATCGTCTGCCTGTCAGGGGGAAAAGTGAGGACTGACCCACACTTTGGTTGAACTGGGTTTTATTTGAACTAAAAGGCAGACAGACTGATGAAATTAGATATTTAGGATCCCCACAGTTGTAAAAGGTTTGACTGATTTCTTTAAGGAGACCTGTGAAGAAACCATCTGCATTTCTATTGACTATAAAATTGCACAAATTGGAATTATGAACTTAAATTCACTTAATGGAAACATGGCCATTTTGAAAAAAACTCACAGTTTTTGTTAAACTTCTTGTGCTGAAATGAGGTGGGGGTTTTTTTTGGCTGTATTGAAATTGGTGTATTTTGCAAAATTGCAATGGTGAAACTTTTTTTTGTTATCTGATCAACAAACAGAAGTTACTACTGGTGGAAACGACAAAGAAGATGACAGGAAGTGCTAGGAGGATGACGTTGCGATTTATGATTTTAATTGTGTTGCTGAGCCGAATATCAACAAAGCTCTGCACACATTTGTTATGGAAATTAATGTGACTAAAGATAAACATTTATTTAGTCCTTTAATCCTGGAAATGTTCTTCAGGTGACAGAAGGCCAACTTTCTAACTGTCTTTTCATCACTACAACAGATTTTGGTCCCGAAAAAGCTGGTTAATAAAACCCATAGTTGGGTAGTAAATAGCTACATTTACTCACTTACATTTACTTGAGCTACTTGTGGAAAAAATGTACTTTTAGGAGGGCTTTTACTGTACTCTTTACTCTTAAGTAATTTTATTAAAGTATCTGCTCTTACTTGAGTGAAATTTCTGGAATCTACACTAACTGAATGAAAAAAACATTTTTTTTAACCAAAAATTCACCAGACACAGACACACTACCTGCAGTTTTAGTTAAAGATTCATAAGTTTTTTTTATTGAAAAAAACTGATGTGGAAACATTTTTTTTTTGCCCTTAAAATACCGAAATTTCCACTTAGCCTTACATTTTGATCCGTCTGGCGATTTTATTTTTAAAAATTACATCATCAGACGGCCCAAAATATAAAGTTAAGTGGAAGATTTGGTATTTTAAGAATAAAAATGACAATAGTTCATATAAGTAGCAACTTTAACTTTATGAAATTTTAACAAGAACTGCAGGTCTGTGTCTGGTGAATTTTTGGTTTGTTTTTCAGTCAGTGGGTAGAAAACCCAGGAATTTTACTCAAGTAAGAGCAGAAATACTTCAAAATAAAATTATTCAAGTAAAAGTAAAAAGTACAGCGTAGTAAAAAATACTCCTAAAAGTACATTTTTTCATAAAAGTTACTCAAGTAAATGTAACTAGTTCCTTTGATAACACTTTATTAGTGTGCATAAGACTGACATGACACTGTCATAAACATGACGGAGTCTTTAGGAATGTCTGTTATTTTGTAAATAATGACACTTTAATGCAAAGTTGGCGCTTTTAATGGAATTTCAAGGCAATTGCTGTAGCAACTTTTCGTTTACCGAATGACACTTCATGACAACAGACATTCATAAAGACCCCTTCATGTTTATGCCAGTGTCATGTCAGTCTTATGCACACCCCGTCAAATAAAGTGTTACCGTTCCGTCCAAACGCTGCTGAGTCAGTTCTTGGTCGGCTACTTTTTACTTCTTCCAGAGTAAAACCTGGCTGAAGCATCGCTACTCTGACTAGAGTCAAATCTTTTACTCTTCTCTGGTAACACCTGCACCGCATTGTTGCCACTGCAGCCCAACTTCAGTCTATCAGGTTCAGATTGGAAGCGACCTGATCGCCCACCACTCACTGATTCACCGATTCCTCCTGGACTTTGTGTTTTTGTTGATCATCCTGCGGCTCCCGGCTGATTCCCACTGACCAGCAATGATGAACACACCACCCACCGTCCTCCATCGCGTTATGCAAGTGGAGCTGATCCGTAGGTTGGGTTTAAGGGGCACTGGTGGTTTCTAACGCGCCTCCTGGCACCAGAACACACCACTTCCTGTCAGAGGCGTCCATTTTTTATTTTCCGTCAGACGTGATTTCAGGGTATGTTTTGAATGAAGTCAAACTCAAACAGGTTTGGTGAATTATGACGCAGATGCTTTCCAGCTGAAACTCTGTGAGATTTATCCTAAAACAGAAAAAAGAGAGAGGGGAGGGGGGGGGGGGGGGGGGGTGCAGACTGGTGTAGTTCAGATCCTTCATTAGCATACCGCTGCCATAGGAACAAGAAACGAAGCTGGAGACCAGCGAGAGAGGAAAGAGAACAGGGAGAGAATAAGGAAAACAGACAAGAGGAAGGAGGGATGAGGAGGAAAAGGGATGGAGGAGGGCGCCAGAAGGGACGAAAAGCAGCGAGAGATGTATTAAATATTTAGGAAAGATGGAGTGAAGGAGAAAGAGGAGGACGAGGATTTGTGATTACTAGTGGAGAGGAAAGAAAAGAGGAATTAAGAAGGAAAGAAATACCAAAGATGAAAGGAAAAAAAGGAAATCAGACTAAATATAGGTCAAGAAAAGAAAGGAGGAGGTGGAGAAGAAGAAAGGGAAAGGAAGGAGTTTGGAGAAAGACAGAAAGAAAGAGAGGAAAATAGATTAGAAGAAAGACACAGAAGATGCAGGGAGAGAAAGAAAAAAGAAGGGGAGATAAAAAGAAAAAAGAAAGAAGGAAAGAGAAAATGATGGAAGAAACACAATGAGAAAAAGAAAGAAGACAGGAGGAAAACAAGAGAAAGAAAGAGGAATAAAGAGAAAAAGGGAGAGAGAGAAAAAAGAGGAAAGATACATGAGGAAGAAAGAAAGGAAGAGAGGAAGAATTGGGGAAAAAAAGTGAAAAAGAAAGGAAAGAGATAGAAAACAAGAGCGATTGAGGCAATGAGAGAACAGAGGAAAAGGGAAAGAGAGAAAGGCAGACAAAAGAGAGAAAAGGAAGAGAGATAATTAAAGGATCAGAGAAAAAAAAGTGAAGAAAGGAACAATAAGATTTTGAGGAAAGAGTGAAGAAAGCAAAGTGGGGTGTGAAGGAGAAATGGTGAACAGGCAGAAGAAGAGGAGGTCTTAGGATGAAGAGGAGGATTAGAGGAAGGGATGAGAGAGGAGGCGATGGAGGGATGAGGAGGAGGTGAAGCTGCAGCAGGCTCCTTGGTTTGACTTCTAACACATCTCCTGCTTCCTCCCGTTTATCCTCTTCCTCTGCTTCTATCGTGTCATCTGTATAATTAAATACATACATTATCCAATTTTCTCGCTCACATTCTGGCAGAGCGCGTTACCCGGCGGGTTCAACAAACCGCTTCTGTTCGGCGCTAAGGTCACACCCTGCGTCGCTCCCCGAGTCTGAAAGACGAGGAAAAACTCAAACAGAAACTCCACAACAAAGTTCTCACATTTAGAGGGTTTTTTTTAAAAAACCTCATTTTTCTGTTTTTACACGTTAGACAGATGGAAGATCAAAACTTTTACACTCACCTCCCAAAGATTGAAAATATTCCAGGAAATTAACGCTCAATATCTTCATTCATTATAGTTTCACCTGTGTAGACTCTCCTAATAGTAAAAAAAAAAAATGAAATCATTTAAATCTGTTGTCAAATTTTTGCTTTTTTTTTTTTTTTTTATAAATATCACTGCAAAAAAATCTTACCAAGTATTTTTGGTTTAGTTTCTTGCACAGCCATCTTAGTACATACAAAACTAACTAACAAGTAACTTTTCAGCAACATATAGAGGCTTGTTTTACGTAAATAATTCCTTAATATTGATGAAAAAGTTATAGTTCCACTGGTGCCGTTACCTAGCAACCCCAGCCAAGCCCAGCTTGTCACCTAGCAACCCAGTTCTAGTTCCTCTGGGACATATCACACATTTCACTTTTAAGTGAATTAATCTGCCAAAAGAACTACAACTTTTTAATCAATATTAAGGGATTATTAACTTTAAACTAGCTCCTGACTCTTGCTGAAAAGTTACATTATAAGTTAGTTTTGTCTTATTTCGAGTGTACGAAAGAATTTGCACTAAAATTAAGTCTTTTTGCAGTGAATCACCTCGGTGAATTTTGCAGTGTTTGAAAGGAACTGCAGAAAACACAAAACCTTATCAAGTATTGTCGGTCTAGTTTCTAGTGCAGAATATCTCAGTATTCTTGAAATAAGACCAAACTGACTTATAAGTAATTTTTTAGCAAGATATAAGAGCTTGTTTGAGTCTTTTTTTTTTTTTTTTTTTTAATTGATGAAAAAGTTCTAGTTCCATTGGCAGAATATTTCACTTATCACAAGATATTTTTCTCATGTGATAAGTCAAATAATCTACCAATGGAACTAGAACTTTTTACCAATATTAGGGAATTATTTACTGAAAACAAGCTCATATGTCTTCCTGACAAGTTACTTTATAAGTTAGTTTTACTTCACTCTGAAATACTGCAGAAGACACACAAAATCTTTCGGTCTATTTTCTAGTTCCTAGTGCAAAGACCTTACTCAACTTAAAATAAGACAAAACTAACAAGTAACTTTATAGATATAGGAGCTTTTAAGTTAATCACCACTAAATAAACAAAAACTAGTTCCACTGGCAGAAATTTTGATTTGAAGCATGAAAAAATGTTTTATAATAAGTGAAATAATCTTCCAGTGGAACTACTACTTTTTAAATTAATATTAAGAAATCATTAACTTAAAACAATCTCCTATATTTTCAGATATTTAGTGGTTTTGCTGTGTATTTTATGTTTTTATCGCTTTGAATTTTGTTCCTGAAATCAAAAGAGACTTGAGAGAATCTTAAAGTGAAAGACTTTGCAGGAAAAAAAAAAAAAAGTCTTGTAAAAACCTCCACGTCCATCTTTCCCTCTTTGCACAAAACAAAATGCTGCGGCACCCAAAGCCGTCCTGGTAAAACTGTAGTGATTCAGTCTAACGCTAACAGATGAGGACGTTCCAGATAAAATGTGTCAGGATCAACTGTTTATGAAACGGGCCCACTCCGATAAGAAATGTTCAAAAGAAAGCAAGGACGTGTGGAAATGTACAGCCGTCGCCAAATGTTCCTCCGTCAAAACGTAGCCGAGGATCACGCATGATTGACAGCCGCAGGCGCCGACTCATCATCTTTTGGCAGGCTGCCTCCTTTAGCTTTTAGCTAAATGTTTGCTTGATAACAGTTGTGTGTCCTTGTGTGAAGGTGGGATGTGCAGCACCGATGTTTATTCAGTCCATTTATTTAATAGGATGTTTGTTTGAGAGGAAAACACACTTTTAGCATTATCTTATCCACACACACACACACACACACAGCTTAAAGTGATAGATAACCTTCTGT
The DNA here is from genome assembly GCA_903067095.1 of Girardinus metallicus. NCBI lineage: Eukaryota > Metazoa > Chordata > Actinopteri > Cyprinodontiformes > Poeciliidae > Girardinus > Girardinus metallicus. Next base: position 18,185 of record CAEGAE010072899.1, read on the forward strand.
AGCTGCAGCCCTTTTAGAGTGAGAAGCTAATTTATAGTGTTTGGACTTTTATCCCAGACCAGACTAATCACTCTGAAGCAGACATGGGATGGCAAAGAACAAAACAAGCAGGGAAGAAACTACAATGGAGACATAGGAGTGGAATGGAAACCTGACAGAAGCACTTGTCTGGTTTTTAGGGACATAAAGGGACGTAGCTTGATGTCCGGCAGGGACAAAAGGCTTAGGTCTGATGCCAGAACTATCAAAGGAGGAATTTAATGAGATGGAAATGAAAGTGACCACAACAACAGGGCGACTACAACTTTGTGACCGCAAAAAAATAAAAAATAAAAGTCACGTAGTCATCTAAATCTCAAGACGTTTTGGAGTAAAGAAATAAAATCTGTAGTGTTGCATCACTGGAGCGTTGTCTACTTCAGCTGAAATGTATTCAAGTCCATAACGCTTAGGAAGCCGAGTTGATTTAAAAATAATGGTGTTTTTTCCAACCACTGGGAAAAGTTTATTTGCGGCATGGGCTGTTTAAAGCGGCGTAAATATGACCAGCTGTTTGTATAAATCTACAGCTCACTTTTAGAAATGTTGGAGTACTCATTGTTTTAGAGCAACATTTAGCTTAATATCAGAGCAAAACCTACAGAAACTCCTGTTAGTTTATTGCTTAGCAACCCAGAACAAGAATCAAACATGGAGAACAAACCAACATTTAGCTTTATACTTTTTAGTTTATTACTTTACTAAGTTTCTAATCCCGTTTCTGTGTCTGGTTTCAGTTTGTAGCGCAGCCAAACTGCCAGCAGCTGCTGGCCACTCTTTGGTACGACGGTTTCCCGGGCTGGAGGAGACGACACTGGGCCGTCAAACTGGTGACCTGCTTCATCATCGGACTGCTGTTCCCAGTCTTCTCACTGGTAAGAGTAAAACTGAAACGCTAAGCGTCACTCATAAATTTTTTTCTTGCTAATTAAAGCAAGGAGCCAGAAGACGGGATAAGCTCCATCTGGGTCTAATGCCACATTTTCTCATGTAGTCATTGTTTTGTTTTTTACATCTTTTTTCATATTAATTAAGACTTCGAAACAAGAAGCCGGTATTTTCACATTTTCTCATAATTTCTTATCCAGACTGTTCAGGCACTCGGAAATAAACATGCAGACATGCAGAGGAGCAAACCAATCTGGTTTGAGTCGAGTTAATTTCACTTTGGCTGTAATGTTGATAAGAGTAATTAATGTAGTCAAAGTGTTTAAATTCATGTAATCTTCCTCCATGTGGATGCACATCAGTGTTTTGACAAATCATGTAAACATCCTCTGGTTCCTCAAGCTGCTTATTGTTTCGGTTTCCATTTAAACCCTCTCTGGCACGACCAGTCAGGAGCTACATGTAAACCAAACTCTATGCAGTTGATTTAATCCCTGTTGCTTAATTTATGCTTAATACAAACTACTTAACATGCATAATTTGCAAAACCTGGTAAGCTTGTAATTTCTTAAATGTTAGAGGACACAAAATGTGATTTCAGCACTGATTAAAAAGGTTGACTGAGTTTGTCAACCAATTTCATCCACTAGCAACTTTTCTAATTGCTAAAAATGTTTGAAAATATATTTTTTTCTGCTATGAAGTGAAAAAAATAATGTGAAGAGATATTTGTTTATCTAATTAATGAAATGTTGCAGTTTCATTTAATCTCTTTCTATAAAGAATTTTTGATGATTTCTGGACATTTTAATGACTCCAGTTGAATACGGGGGTAAATATGAAAAATAAAAAAATAAAACGCTTTAGCCTTATAAAGGATGTATAAAGAAAATTAGAATGAAATTTGCTCATATTCACTCAGTGGGTAAAGGATCCAGAAATTTTACTCGTATAAGAACAGCAACACTTCATATTAAAATTACTCATCTGAAAGTAAAAAGTTAAAATAAAACTAAGAGTCAAAGTTTCAAAAGAAGTTACTCAAGTAAAAGTAATTGAGTAAATGTAACTACCTCCTACCAAGCTGTTCATACCGATGGTGTGAGGGATCCCTGCACTGCAAAAACACAAAATCTTACCAAGTATTTTTGGTTTAGTTTGTAGTGCAAATATCATAGTGAACATAAAATAAGACAAACTAACTTAACTTTTTAAGTAAAACAAGCCTCATCGATATTTTTTCATATTGATGAAAACAATACAAGTCCTTTTGGTAGATTATTTTATTTATTATAGGGGGAAAATGTCTTGTTATAAGTGAAATAAGCTGCCAGTGGAACTAGAATTTGGTTGCTAGGTGACCGCCTGGGCTTGGCTGGGGTTGCTAAGTAACAGCCCCAGTGGAATTTCATCAGTATTAAGGAATTATTGACTTAAAACAAGCTTTTTGCAGTGTAACTTTGGGACTCCAATAGCCTTCTGAGCTCCCCTCACTATCCTCTGCAGGGCCGTTTTTGGGGGAGTGGGAGGTTTCTTTTTATTGTTTGCCATGTTCTTCGCCATCCAACCAGCTTGTGTTTCTTTCGCGCCTCTTCAGATCTACCTGTTGGCCCCAAAGAGCGCTCTGGGGCGCTTCATCAAGAAACCCTTCATCAAGTTCATCTGCCACACCGCATCCTACCTGACCTTCCTCTTCCTCCTGCTGCTGGCATCGCAGCACATCGCCCGCACCAACCTGCACATGCAGGGACCCCCACCCACCATCGTGGAGTGGATGATCCTTCCCTGGGTGCTGGGTGAGTTCGGAATATTACTATTACACCGGAGTTAATTCAGAACAAACGATTTGTCCTTGTGGTACATTTTATTTCTAATATGTTCGAGCTACAAAAGGGCAAAGTCTTAAATACTCACTCATTATCTTTTCTACTTCTCAACTCTCTGACTTTCTTCTAAGGTTTTAAGGTTGTCTTGGTCAACATTCCTTTAGTTTGTTGGACTTTAGCTGCTTTTTCACTGATGTCTGACATTTTTCACAGCAGCCATGTTTAGTCCGCTTTAACTGAACTCTGTTTGTGCAGAAAGTCGAGTTTGTTTGTGTAATCAAACTCTGTAATCAAAATTGTTCAGTTGATTATTTGCTGCATGTCTGGTTATCAATAATTAAACTATAACTTTCTTAATAAAAACTCTGTCACTTGTCAGGAATTGTGTTTGTGTGACACAAGAAGTGAACTCTGGTCTGTCTAAAAACCTAGATCTTGATTCAGTTGAAGTGAATTCTGATGCGGTTCGAATGCTTATGTGAATGCCAAGCAGACTGGAACAAGAAACAGACGACTGGGTGAATACAACCAAAACAAACGTTCTTTTGCACCAGCAGGAGAAATTGCTTGTTATCTTTTACCAAAGACAAAAAAGAAATCCTACAACTGCTCAAATCTGATGGCGCTCTACTTTTGTTTACATTTTCTGAAGCAGGAAGTTGCACATAAGTCTTCTTCAGAGGTTTTCACATTGTTTCCTTCAGTGATCCTTGGTGCAGCGCCTCCCTAGGTGAGGAGGGGAACAGGTTCTCAAAGCGTTTTATTCCAGCTGAAAATGTAGCAAATCTACTGGACTATCAGGTCTGAAATCACCCTAAAAGTCAGTCAGACATAACAAGGTTCTGAAAACGAAGGTATGGATTCATGTTGCTTCGACATAGAAAATAAAACCTAGAAACTAACCAATTTGAAATATTTTTTTGAACAGAAAAAGAAAAGGAAAACATGTTAATCTGCTCTAAAGATGGTTGTTGGGGTTGTTGAAATGATCTAGTTTGGCCTGACTTTCAAAGTCTTTCTTTAGTTTTATGGGAGCTATGGACTGAAAAAGCTGAGTTTTAAATATAGGGTTATAGGTTCTTTGCATTAACAGCCTGTCGCATAAACATAATTCCTTTAAATATCTTCAGTTGGAATAATGGCGATAACCTAGTTTGACAGATACGTTTAAGAAAACTGTAATTTAATTATTAGAAACTGGATATGCAGCAGATGATCAGCTGAATTATCTTTGTCCTGCTTTTTAAAGACTTTCTGACTCTTGTTCTTTTTGTCCTCAACTTGTTAATTTTTCACAATTTTGTTTAAAACCTCGTTTTTAGTCGAGTGTAAGGACTCAAATAAAAGAAAAAAAAACCTTGAAACACCTTCAAAGGACCCTTTTCTAAAAGCTTTGTCTTTAAAACTCAAACCAAAACAACTATTAGCATCATTTTTGTTGCACATAGAAGAACGTAGCCGCAAATTCTTGTATTCAACTGTGATCAAATCCAAATTTTGTCAAACCTACATCTTATCAGATCTAAATCTTGTCAAAGCAGGTATCAAAAGTCTCCAACGCAGGTCCAAATTGGTCAGTAACAACAAAAGACTGGAGTAGGGTTTCTGTGAAATCCTAATTTCTTGGACAATAACGTAATCAAACAAAAAAGAAGCGTATAGTTCTTCCTTAATTTAATCTGACAACACCTTGAAATAAACCAACAAGGTAAAAACACGAAGAAATGTCTTCGTAATAAAAATAGATCTTGCAGATAAATTTGAACGATTCACACCCAAACAAACAGCCAAACTGTCTCCTGTCCATAAAACAAAGGAATCAAAAACATCCTGGGTTACTTTTTGTGGCTGATTGCTAATCGTTCAGAGATATCTGTGGGCTTAAGTGCTGCGGATGTGTGTGGTCGGAGCGCGTGGGGGAGGTGGTGAGTGGGTGCGAGTGGGTAGGTGTGAAAAATGAATGATTACATCTCCGTCTTCTTTCTCTCAAAGCGCTGACACCAATCATTTCCAAATCCTGATTGTAGTCATTCTGAAAAATATAAAACCATCTGCTACTCTGTGTCACTTCGTACTCTTCCTTCTACTTTAGAAACTGACTTGCAGTAAAAGGGAAATATGTTAAGTTATTGAGAAACTCATAAAAAATAAAAGCTGATGTTCCATCTTTAGTTTTTTTGATAGACTAATTCACAAAACACCATAAAATGAGTTTGATATGGCGGCAAACATTATAATTTGCGGGGAAAAAAATGGCAAAATCACTTTAAAAATATGAAAATGTTGCATTTTAATTTATTGTTTGTACCTGAAAAAAAGCATAAAAATCACAAAATCAACTACTACCATTTTTACACCATTAGGCCTGAGAAGACTTTGTCAAATTTCACATTTTTTCTATGAATCCAAAACAGTTTATTCAAAGTTACAGATACATTCTTGCTAAAGTACCCATGATTGTTTCCATCATTGCAGCTAACAGTGAATAAAACTAAATTAGTTTGACTTTTTTGTATTTATGTTGCAGTAATTGAAAATATAGGACTCGACTAATTACTCTGGATATTTTCTAACCAAAGATATTTCCCTTGATTTATATGCATACTTTACCAGTACGTGATGATAAGAGGGAAAAGTGCTAGCTCTATTGGCAGATATATTAACTTATAACAAGGGAAAAATATCTTGTTACTAGTGAAATAATTTGCCAATGAAACTTTTTTCAACGATATAAAGAATTTATTTACTTAAAACAAAACTATATTTTGCAGAAAGGTTACATATAAGTTAGTTTGTCTTATTTCAAGTGTGCTTAGATATTTGCACTAGAACCTAGACCAAAACTACTTGGTAAGGTTTTGTGTTTTTGCAGTGCAACCTCTTGGTATGGCATAACTGCAGCTGCTGAAATATTTAGATTTGCACATCAAGCCAGTCTGAAAATTCGGGTCACTGAAAAGCCGATGTGTCACAGAACCAAACTCACCAGAGAGATTGGTATCAGACTTAACGGTTAAACCAAGCTAACCAAGGTCACTTCTCTTATCATAGCCTTAAAATCTTGTTTATTCCAGCGAGGAAATATCTTCTGAATAATTTAGAATAAACTTGACTTGATGTAAAGTCAGTCATACGGAACAAAAATGCTAGCTCCCTGCTTAATGACCCGTGACGATGTATGAACAGCCAACGATGTTGGGATGTCTCTGCTTGTGTGTTTCAGGTTTTATCTGGGCAGAGATCAAGGAGATGTGGGATGGGGGATTCACAGAGTACATCCATGACTGGTGGAACCTAATGGACTTTGCCATGAACTCCCTCTACCTGGCCACCATTTCTCTGAAGATAGTGGCTTACGTCAAGGTAAAGACGTCTGGCACCGTGATAGACGAGAAAATCACGAGGCTATTAATGTTTGAAGATCTAGCAGTGCAATAAAACTGAGCGATTGTGGCAATACTGTGTAATCAGGCAGTGATGGAACAACAGGCAGCTGGCAAATATAAATGTTTGCAATTGGTCTGTTTGCTCAGTAAACAGGAGATGAAATATTTCTCTATTACCAGAACAATAGAGCTGTGTTTATCTGTTGATAATGTAAATTATAAGACAACAGTGACATGAGACGTGAGAAAATAACACAGAGAGCTTGCAGACTCACTTTCAGTTGTTAAAAACTATTGCATACAAAATAAGTCCTAATTAGGACACTCATAATTTATTATAAAACCTGTGTACTGGTTTTCCAGTATAAATTATGCTAAATAAATAGTTTTTAAATGGCAGCCAATAAAGACACAGCAATTTGAACTAGGGCTGTTGTAAACGAATATTTTAGTAATCGAGTAATCTATCGATTATTCTTATGATTAATCGGGTAATCGGATAAAAAAAAGATCAAATAAAACACTGATAAATCTAACATAACAGCAGTTTTACTATCGCATATCAACATCAGTCCAATTTTTCACATTTGAGCTTCTCTAACAGTTACTTTTCTGTAGTTTAGAAA
>CAEGAE010072901.1:0-36153 GCA_903067095.1 Girardinus metallicus
TTCAGGTGTGGTGCAGCAGAGGCACATCTAAAAGTTGCAGGGCAGCGGCCCTCCAGGACTGGAGTTTGACACCTGTGGTGTGACTGAGCTACTATTTGTAGTAGTCCTAATATAACTTTCCCGTTTGTAGCTATACTGTATGTGGATGTTTATGGTATCCAGAATGGCCATACTTTGCCGTAATGCACTACTTTTACATGCAATTTGCTGACCCTACCAATATCAGCAAAAAATGGTTTTAACTTTGCAGGACTCCTATTCTTATATATGTGAGCAAAGTATAAGCTAGGAATATTATATTACTTGGATGTTTTGAAATGTAAATACGAATGCCCCTATATGTAATATAAATTCAAACAGACAGATCAGAACAGCTTTACACATATAGTTTAAAAGATTTGAGCAAAAAAACATTAGGAGAAAAACTTGTAATGTTTTCATGTCCAGATTATTTAATAACATGCAAAAACATTAACTAAAAGAAATCATATTTTGGTTCAGTCGTCTCAGGACTGAATGTCTCAAGTTCATCCAAGTCCAGAAAACTTGGAGAAATTAGGCGCACATCTCTTATGAAGATGTAGGTTTTGGCATAAACGACTGTCCAATGTTTGTCTCAAATACAGATTATATTAACACACAAAATCAAAACCAAGCTGTCCAGGCACCACAGTGCTTCATGTGTGTATATATTGCAATTACTTTTTTGGTGTACACTTGTTTTAGCTTTTTTTTAAATTGCATTAATTTAAAGTTATTGTCATTTAAAATAATGACAACTTTAAAAACTATATTTAACTAAATGACCCTAGTTACCAAAAGTAAAAAAAAAAAAAAAAAAATCTGTGAAAATTGTGATTAAACTTGTCCGAAGAAAATTCAGACAAGTTTTTAAAAATATTTTATATTTACAAACCCCCCAAAAATTTCACCCAAGTCAAACAGTTTAAAAGCCAACTATACCTGATACTGACCAAATCTCTGTAAACTTCTGAATTTAACGAGTTACAAAAAAAATAAAAAATTACAGAAAAATACTCACTATCCTCCCCCCCATTCAACCCTATCCTTCTATCACCTCCTTCTACCCTAAATAAAAGTAATTTTTTTCCATCCAGTTCACTCTATTTGTTATCCACAGTTCATCAGACACAATAACTTTTTGTTGTTGCTACATCTAAACAACTCCTTAATAAAACAAAAAAAAACTGAATCTTTTTAGTGGGCTTGGGAAGCAAACATTAACATTTGGAAAGGAAGTACTAAAACTGAGTCATTGGCAAGCTGAGACTCTGTAGCGTGCCAGTGGCTCAACTTGCCCCAAAGCTACCATTTCAACTTTATTTGCGCCCACAGTTAAAATGCTACACTTTTATATTCAGTTTATGAGCTCATGTTGTAGCTAACACATAGCACAATAGATATATAAACAAATTTAAAAATATATATGATGGTCTAAACACAATTCTTATGAAACTTATGACAATCTAAGTGGTCTATATTCACTTTCAAAAGTGAAAAAAAAGTTTTTTAAGAAATAAAACAATTACAGACTTCAAAAAATGATATCATCTCATTTGGTCATATGATCAATGGTTTTTACAACTTCCAAGCTACAAGGCTTGGAAGTTGTACCTGACCCTTTGATTCAACAGTTACCAGTTTTTTTATTTGCTTGTTTTTGGTCGTACCTAAGCAACGAGGTGTTGGTCGGTCCCACAGCCCGTTGTGTTGACACGTGAGTATTGCAGAGCCCAGAAGGTAATAGCCTCTCTTGCAGTGGATCACCACGGTTACGCCATAGCTGAAAATTTCTGGGTAACGCAGACCGGACTGGCGCACACCGTTCTCCACATGGCCAGGGTCCGAACAGTTCACCACTATGCAAGACAAAACAGTTCTCATTCAGACTACATTTGTTTATGCACAGAAATAGGGAGTCATCACTTTTTCAAAGGGCAATGAAGGTTTGAATTTGTTTCTCGCTTAGTAATAAACAGCTCCATTTAAAAAATGCTTTTGTGTTTACTAGTCTTGGCTTTAACTAATATTTAAATTGGTCTGAAACACTGATATGACAAAAATGCAAAAAAAAAAAAAAAAAAAAAAAGAGGGAAATGAGAAAGTGGGCAAACACTTTTTTCCACACTGCTGTATATAACATTATATTTTTATTTAGAGTGGAGCAACCACCACATAGTTCACCTCTAACCCTTCTTGCTATTGCTTCTCCTCTGCTGTTGCTCATAGTGAGTTTTCCTGTCCTGCATGCCTGATTCTTTTGCTAATTTACTCCAAACAACTTTGGCTCAGTATGAACCACAATCCCAGATGGACATCATGTTTCTGGCCTTCCTCACCAGTTTGTGAGTATACAACAGAGGGTTTATGGTGTGACCTTTCTTCAACTAAAATGAATAGTTTTAAAGATTTTATTGCAACAATTGTTAATCTGTCTGACATCTTAGAATCATTTCATCTGTATAGCATTCCTAATATTAAAAACAAAGATATAGAGACATCTATAAGACTTATATTATGAAGACTAAATATTTAGAAGATTTTATGTAGAAATAAAAAAATCAACTACAATGAATTGCATTTTGCCAGCAAATATTATAATTTAGAAATGTACACCAATAACATGTACATCAAATGAGAACACTGAGAACACAAGACATCTTAGCTCAATATTGTAATTACCATAAAAAATATATATCTGGGAGGGAACTAAAGTCTAATGACTCTGCTACTTTTTATAAGCTATATTGAATTATTTTCAAATGTAATTGTTTTACTAAATTTTTAAAATATTTTTAAGCTTAAGGTAATTTATTTTTAGTCTTACAGTGCACATGAGTTATTACAAATTAATAAAAATTTGATCGAATGCTTAAAAAATTTGAATAAAAAAAACTTCTAGTATAAATGGAGCTTATTTACTTAATTTGTTCTAAATTAAATGTTCATATTTATTTCTTAAATATTCTTTTATTTATCATTTAGATTTCGAAAAAGGAAATCGATAGTTTTCATTTGCTTTACATTCATATGCAATTAACTTATAAAAATAACTTTTCATAGTTATCTACTGAATCAACACTTGACCTGGATTTAGGTTCTCTTCTTGAGAGAACCACTAAAAGATGTTCACTTTGTGATCTTTATTGCTTCATGATCAAACTTTTAAGTTGCACAAGAAATCACTAAACATTACAAATACAGAAAACCTGCAGTTTTAAAAGTAAAATCTCTTTGTGAAACATAAACGCAAAACTCCTTTTATCCTGGCTTAAACCTCAACTCCCAGATTCACTTTAAGGATTTCTTCCCTGCTGTTTCTCCTCCCGAAATGGCAGACACCTTGACGTTTCACTGCAACTGTTTGAGACAGTCAATGCAGTGTCTGCCTATTGTTGTCTATGTCACACTGTGCTATGTTCTCTGTGCGAACCGATTATGTGGTATTACCAGAGAATTAGATAAAATGGTATCAACCTCTTCTGTCTTCTTAAATGTGCTGACTAAAAAAAAAAACCTGTGTTACAAATTCAGATTGTCCTTGCAGTTCCTTTAACCCTCCTCTTTTGTCACACCCTGCTCAATTTTCTTGAGCTCTTTGTTCTTAACTCTTGCTCTTCTCTGGGTGCATGCCAGTCCAATAGGAGTAGAGTGTGATTTTCCACATGTCACAGGGGAGGACTGACATTCACTGAAAATCCAAGCCCATGGGGGAGATGGCTGTGTGTGAGTAAGAGTGTGTACGTGTGTTTGGCGCCCTATGGGAAGCAAGAAAGTTTCGGGCTCATAATTGACAGCTGCTGCTGTGAGAAAGGGAGAAAAGGAAGGAGGCAGAGAGGGAATAAGAGTGAAAAAATTCAGGGAGGATGAAAAAAGGCAAGCTAGAAGAACCCTTTTGATAGGAAGCCCATGTAAGAGACTGTATCAAGTGTTTTAAATGCTTAAGAGTGTGTATCTGTATATGTTCTATTTAATGAAATGTGTAATAGAAAACAAATTAATAAATGAAACAGAAAAGTGAAAAATCTATTAAACAGGTCCAAAACACAGTAGTAGTTTTTTTTTCTTTTCTGTAAAGTTTGATGACTGTGGATGGCATCTAATAACAATTAAATTCATTTCAGAAAACAACAAAAACAATATTAAATCAAATTTGCCAGCCTACAAAAAGTACATCTGCTCAGGATTTGCACTCAATCCTTGGCTGGACTTCTTAATGCTGCAATTTTCACTTTTCAAAATACCTTTGAAAACTTTTTTTTTTTTTACCACTAAACTTTCCATTGATAAGTAGTGATATGCCATGATTTTAAAAGAAATGCATGTATTATTAATTTTTTTACTGACATTCTGAGAGCTATGAATAAAAAAACAATTTGAAGTCTAAAAATATGTTTTAATGTTTACAAATTGTATTCATTTACATCTGCTCCAATTTTTTCACCAAACTACTTATATGTAATGGTGTGTTTGCTAAATTTTACCTAATCAGTTTTTATATTAAACTTGGTGACAGATGTAGTTTGTATGAAGTTGCAAGAAAACAAACTAAGCAAAACATTTTGATGTTCTTTTTAGAATTTCCAAAGCTTTTTCATTTTTTGAGACAGGTTAATAAATACAACATTTTTAACAAATTGTGGGGTTACCATCCTGCTTACCCTCCTGCAATCAATAACATTTGTATTGATTGAGAAATTTTATTGTACTTCTAACATTAAGCCCAAAATTTAACCTTCTCTTAATATGCGTTTGCTCTTGTATAATCTCGCCATTGTAGCAGAGGATTTTTATTTATATACAGAAGTGGTCTTTATCTTTTAAAAGGCTGAGTCATAACATCCTAAAACATAACGCATTAAAAGTAAACAAATAAATACACAAAATAATTGTAATTTTTGATGATTTGTTATGTTCATTATAGAATTGTCAATAACAGTAACAAAATAACTTTCATTCTATCTCCTTAATTTGTGACGGGTATAAAAAGAAAACATATTTTAGGATGCAAACAACTGGGTAACGCTGTGTGACAGATGTGAAAGTGACCTTTGCAGACAGGTAAGGGGTTGCTCCACTGTCCGTTGAGTCGACACTGAGCGCGGGCATTCCCACTGAGGATGTAACCTTTATTGCAGGTGAAGTTGACAACGTCATTGAGGTTGAACTCGCTCCCATTGGTTCGCCCATTGGCTGGGTTTCCAGGGTGACCACAAGTGATGGCTAAACAAGTCAAAGGAAACAAGAGAAAGTCAATAGAAAAGATGATTAAGTAAAGCACTGTCATGCTTCACTTCACATCTTTCATATATTTAGCATGCAAAAAATGAGGCTTTCATCTAATTTAGCTCTTTGTTTTTCCTAACAAAGTTGCAAGTCATCAACATCTTACAGTAATAAAAGAATGTGTTTACTTACGGACACAGACAGGTGTTGTTCCCGACCACCGATGGTCTTGCTGGCAGATTCTGACGGATGTGCCGATTAGTCTGTATCCCAACATGCACTGGTACACCACAGTGTCACGGTAGCTTGAGCCATCTCCACTAATGTGACCATTGACTATAGGATCCGGAGAGTCACAGTGACCAGCTGGAAGAAGACACACATGTTGAAATACTACAGTAAAAAAAAAGAAAAAAAAACTTACTTTCGCTTAATAAATCTCAAGTTTACTTGGTGAACACAAAGCTAAAACTTTAAAATACTTCAAATATTTGAGGATTGCTTTTTGGCCTGAAAATCATTAGTGCATTTTCAAGTCAGCATTTCAACAGTTTAGCTCAAGAATTTGGCAATTACAGAGGAACAAAAGGTCTCTGAAAATCACAAACATGAGAAATTTCTGCATTTTCGAAGTAACCTTGAAATACTAACCCCCTATTTTGAGTTTATTAACATGAGGAATGAGAAATATTTCAGGAATAAATTGGCAGTATTAAATACACCTTTCTGTGATGCCTTTCTAAAATGATGGATCACAAACAAACTACTTTTAACTTAAAAAAAATGGTTGTCTTAAATATAGACTATTTAAAAAATGTTTTACATTGCATTGTACAGTAAAGATGGGTTTCTTACTATTAACCAATGTCATAAACACAGACATATAAAATGAAACTGTCAATGTCTGCACTTTCTTCTGCGTCTTAAATCCTATATTTAAATATAATGTCATATTAATGCTAAATATGTTTCTTTTCAAGATTTTGAAGCTTTTGTAGGGCAATTTAAAAACAACAAGCCTACATGTAACACAATTTAATATCGACTAAGAACCTCACCGAAGCCCTTTGCAGTAACTATGTATAAAATCCACCCTATAAAAATGCATTGTCCATCATTTGTACTGTTAGAATACATCTCATCTAAAAAATGATGTAAGTAAAGGTTACAGGAGACGTCAAAGGCACAGACAAAGAAAACCTATCTGTAGATCACAGACCTATGATGAAAATGGTCCAAGTTAACATTTAATGAGAATGATACTTCTGGCATTTTTCTGACTGCTCTCTACATTTTAATCCCAATATGTCTTCTCTTTTCTGCTAATTATTCACTGCACACACTCAATAGAATATTTATTTTATTGATCAGGCTTTCATGTAAATGTGATCAAGTAGAAACCAGAAAACAACACACACTCAACAATATTTACTGGATCTTACCTAAACATTTAGTTTCTGCACCACTCCACAGCCCATCAGCGCCACATTCTCTCACATGTGATCCAACTAGTGTGTATCCATGGTTACACATAAAGATGGCGGTTGCTCCAAATGTAGTCAGTGTCCCCAGTTTTGTACCAAAGGGTGGTGTAGGAAGCTCCCCACAAGAGATGACTGAAGCCAAAAGAGATATTTTATAAAAAGAATTTATTAAGTAAATACCTAAAACAGTAACAACAATATAGCTAGAAATCTGGAGAGTCAGGAGTGAGTTGAGGTGTTTTGGACATCTGATCAGGATGGGCACAATCTACTGGAGAGAATCCCAGGGGAAGACCCAAAAAATCACTAAAGGGACTACATATCCCTTTTGACCTGGGAACACCTTGAGCTGGAAATGAGCTGGAAGATGTTTGATCACTAAGTAAGTAATCAAAGTCGAGACATAAATCTGAGAAGAGCATTGAAAACTCTAAATGTGCATATTTTTGTTTCGCTAAAGAAACTCAACACTGTCTGAGGTTGGAGTACGACAGACCACAAGAGAAGAAACACTGGATATTGAACAGAACTGAAAGTAGTGCGGGCAGACAGGCAGACTTACAACTAAAGGTTCAACTTTAGTTGTAAGATCAAAAAATTATCAGGTTTGTTTATATTCCTCTGTTCTTTTATGTCCAAACATTTGGAAATGCTTTTCTGATTCTTAGCTCAAATGCTGTTGCCATAATTTATTCCACATAGTCGCTTATCTGTAGTAAATTAAAGACAGATTTAGAAAGAATATAGTCTTCAAACTTATTGTCATCTTTAAGGAATTCTCCTAAAACTGCCTAAGCTGCTTTAGTATTTAGTTAGCCAACTTAGACAAAGACATTACTTAAAATCGACCTAAATAAATCACTGTTTTAATCTTAAACAAATTTAATTCCCTTACTATTTTTCTTCTCAGTGCACACATCTCACTTTATCATCAGCAATTCATATATTATGCAACACTAAGAAATTCTGCATTGGAAAGTTTTCGCAGTCACAATGTTCTCACTAAGCTTTTCTTTATGAACTAAGCAGCAAAGACACATTGCAGAATACTACTCGTACTTGAAAAAAACATTTAAAAAAAAGTCTTTCATGGTTGCCAACATGCAAATCACATTTAAGAATCACAGTCTATATTCTGCATGAAACGGTTATCACAGCCCCAAGGTAAAAGGCAATGCTTAACATCCTAAGGCATTTGGAAACACATATATCCGTGATATCTCAGAAGGATGAAGTAGAGAAGAAAGTAGAAAACATATGTACAGGCTATCAAGTTGATATAGAATGCATCTATCTTTTGGGATAAGCTTTTATTTTCAAAAATACAATTCCTGCATTGTGGTTCCAACACACCAAAACATAAAGCTCGCATTTTGACAAAATAACAGAAGGTACCCCTATTAGAAGAATACCTTTCTCTGATTTTCCAGCTGTCTGCTTGTTCCAGGGTGGGTTTTCTGTTTTGATAACTAATTCATGACAGGTGGTGGAAGTAACTGCAATGCAGTTTTATTCATGTGTTATTCTTTCAGTGTGCTGAATGTCGCCTGCTCATGTTGTTGCATCATTGTTTGAGTGTCTATGTATAAAGCGTCTTTTTCATCTCTTCTTTCATACAGCTGCTCTTTCCAACCATAAAACTTGTTAACAGAGGTCACATAGACAGCGTTTTATGTGTGAAGTACAGAGTACAAACAAGGCTTAAAGATGTAAAACCATTTCTTAGATCCATTTAGCCAAGTAAAATTGTGTGATACATCTCACATTAAAAGATCAGAGTTGGGTCTCTCCTCTGTTTTTGCAAGCAGATTAGTAAACTTTTGGAGATTATGTTGTATTATACTGGAAACCACCAGCTAACAAATATGATAATAAATTTACAGGTATTGTTTTGTTGCCACATTTTGTGAGTTTGTACTTATTGGTCACACAGAAAAGGACAACATATATTCTTCTACCAGAAGCTTAGCTATGCAGGAAAAGTGGGTGAAGTTCAGAAAAATTAGGATGAATTTAACATCAAAACAGTTACAGCTACAGGATTAATAAACAAGGCTAAGATCTTCAGTTTCAGGGAAAAGAACAAAACATGGCCGAGGCACCAGGACATAGCCCACAGTTTCTGCAATGATCATGACATCTGGCCACACAGACATTAGGAAAACATGGTGCGTTATATTAATATTTATTACTAGTACTGTTAGCAACCTATCTTTTTGCGTCTAAGCCAAACGAACAAGACCGGGTTTTAGCTGCAGCTGCCGTCTGATTGTACATTGGTAACAGAGTTTGAGTGACATTACAGTGTCCTCAGGATTACCTGACTGCTGCAACACTTTAATACAATTAAAACTTAAAGAAAAGTCCAGACTGACGACGTGTGGAACAATGAGGCTTTTGGTAGTTGATATTCACTTCTACGTTTTATACAATCAAGTCACTCTTTGCTAATAAAAAGTATTTTCTCCACAAAGTCGCCCTGAGGAAACTGAGTCTTGGCAAACACCTGTGCACAATAGGGTAGCAACGCTTCTCAGAACGGGAGTAGAAGTTACATCAGCTACCTGACTGCAGTCTGAATTTAAGCTTTTTGGAAATACAGTTTGCTATGAGAAGTTTGCAAATTCCCAGCAATCTGTCACAGTAGACAAAATTTTTTTGGTCTTATTTCTTATTACTAGTCATAACTAATTAAGTTTTAGTTTTGTAAGCACTTACTAAAATTAAAGACTTTGCTGTCACCATTTTTTTCTTAGATGGCTATGGGGTTATGCAATGGTGTGCAAACTTGGCTTTTCTGCTGGAATTCCTAACTCTTTTGCAACTTTCAGCAGTGTGCAATCTGTAAACCAGTTTGTTTTTATTAAAACAAAACCTGGAAACCCATTTAAATTTAAAATGTGTACAAAAATATATCTTTCTTTACTTTAAAGTACTTCATGCCACTGTCTATGTCCTGCAATATTTAACTGTGTCACAATCAAAAATTAAATCTCAAAATCAAGTGGCCTTGTGTGTATACCTTCTCATGAATAAGTGAGTCATAAACTTACTCTTGCACGTAGCTGGGTCATCCGATCCTTCCCAGGTCCCATTGGCGAGGCAGCGGAGAGTTCGATGCCCGACACCCAAATAAAAGCCTGTTGAGCACTCCAACATCACAGTGGAACCAAACTCACCCAGCCTGCCAACGAGCAGGCGATAGGTCATGTGCTCTGTCAGGACGCCTTCGATGCTGGGACAGTGCACAGCTGTAGTGGGAAAGAAGAGAAATTAAAAAAAGAAGAGAAATATTTTGCAGGTGAAAACAGAGATTGAAATTATAGCATTATTTTATAGACAGGTGAATTCCGGTTAGGATCACTTACGCAGGCAACGAGGAACTGAACCTGTGTTACTCCAGCTGCCATCCTCCAAACACACAGCTGACACAGGAGCACCAGGGTCAAGATGGTAGCCATAATTACATTGATAATTGACCTGGCTACCAACATTATAGTGGTATGCATGGAAGCTGCCGTTGCCGGGAGTCTGAGGTATTCCACATGAAACCGCTGTAAAAAGGGAAAATAGAACAGAAATAGAATAGAAAGCCTTTATTGTCATTGCACTGAGATAGTACAACAAGATTGGGAATACAACTCAATGGTACAAGGCAGAACATTAAAAGACATAAATAACTAAAATTCATACCAAGCAAAACAAATTTACTCAAGATAAACTGACAAGATAAACAGAATACGAAGGAAATCTTTAAAAATGAAAGGTCTTAGAAAAGAAATATGCCACTTTTATACAAAAACATCTTTTGGCTGCCTACCTTGACAAACGGGTGCAGGTGTGTCCCACTGGTAAAGCCCACTAGAATCAAGCCTGCAGGTGGCGTTGCTTAAGCCTACCAGGCGGTAACCATGGTTACAATAGAACTGAAGTCTGCTACCTGGATGGAGTTTCGTTCGGTTGACTACACCACCATTTAAAGGAGGATCATTAATGCTGCAATAAGAAGCTTGAAACAGAGAACGAGAAAGACAGATGGGAAAAATGATATAAATTCACAAGAAACTGAAGCGATTACCAGCTTGATGCTGAAAACAATTATCAAGAGCGCCTGTTCATTTTAAGAGGCATTTTGAGGAAAAAAAAAACACACGATAAATTATCTCTGCCTGTGGAAGCATTACAACGACTTGAGTCAACTTACATGAACTTAAAAACCTGTGACAGACCGAATAATAGAGCAATTATTTTCGAGTAATAGAATGGGTTTGTTCTCAGAACAAAGAAAATGCAAAGTTGATTGAGTACAGAACAGTTGGATGAATTATGATAGCCCAGTTTTGTCTCCTGTTTACCTAATTGGGTCACCGTTTCTCTCAGATGTATTTCTTTAAATGTGCTGCCCAGTACAGCGAAATAACACCCCACAATTTCTACAAACTTGTCATCCCAACTGAGTGTCTAAAATATGTCTAACTCTCTTTACCTGCTTGTTTCTTTTTAAACATTACTACACTACTACTGCACTATTTCGTCCAGTTAATGGTATAGGGCTTAAAATATCGTACATCTTGGTTCTACCATCTATGTGTCCATTTGACACATAGTACCTAAAAATATTTGGTAGCCAGGTATATTTTTCCATGGAAAGAAGAAAATTGTTGACACTACTTTCATATTGTTGACACAACAATATGAAAGCATTTAGTACTATGAAAAAAGTATGTATCCGCTTGCATATCTGTTTAGTTTTCAAGTTTGTTTTTGACCCAAAAATATTTCCCACCAACTAATTTTAATGTTACAAGAAATACAATATGTTTTCAAATAGGGATTCTGTTTAATGAAGTAAGGAGGTTCCTAAGTCTCCCTAATTCAATTAACTTTGATCATCACTGACTGATATGTAGAATTTGTGGGCTTACTTAAATAGAAACTGTCTAACCATAAGAGGAAGGCCAAAAGCCATTTGTAATCACAAATGACAAAAAGAACACAAAAGACAATTTTCAGCCATTTTTCTCTTGTTCTCTAAATAATTTAAGTATTTATATACTTCCACAAACTCTACAGACAACAGTATCTTTAGATTTATTCATAGGTTGCCCAAAAAGCTCTCTGAATGAACTGGAGTCTGTAAAACAATAACAAGGTAGAAAAAGCAAACCAAATAAAAAATAACTGTAATAAAGAACCATGAAACTTAAAGACTGATGATTCCACTGCTGTGTTTCAGGAGGATCACTGGATACAGACATGAACATTCAAGAACATTAACAATAACACCATTTAGCAGCTGAAGCAAAGTCAAAGGATGTAAATATTATGAAAATATTATTAAACATCATTCTGATCAGTTCAACTTATCAAGCAGGAGGCCAACAGTGATTAGCATGTATTTGCATTATATACTTTGATTTGTTTACCTCAGCACACCAGGGTATTAATAATGTATTTAAAGTGGAATATCTCAGCCATAAATCCTTGTTTTCTGTGTCGCTGTTATCAGTCCATTACAGCACTATGGGGAACAGTACTCGAGACTGCTGACCAATTTAAACTATAGATTAAAAATCCATCAACTTTATTTCCTCCGTTATTTTTAAGTTTTGCGTAACAGTAAATTACATTTTATAATTAAGACTATCAGCAACCTTAAAAAAATGTGTCCAAATTTAAGATGCCACTCACAGTCTAACACGCATGAATAAATCAAAGCTATTAACTCTCTTTCATATGTAAGCAGCCTAATGCATTCAAAAGAATGCTTTCTAAATGATCATTGCTCACTCTACCATTAACACATTATTTTCATGAGAAGAAAGGCATTAGGAGATCGTTATTAATGCTAGTCTGAGAAATTAGCAATCTTTTGAACTATGTGGAGTGCATAAATGTTCCTAGATTCTGACAAAGCAGAGATAGGGCAGAGTAAGTAGCTGTCAATCATCCGGATGGGATATGAACTATCACCTTGAAAACTCAGACTCCTATTGTGACATATGGTAATGCAAAGTAACACTTCGTTTTAATCAAGTCATTAAATCAATCATCCAAAACTCACAATGAATGAAACTAACAAGATAGTGTTTTTTTTTTCTTTTTTCTGAAAAAAGCTGTACAAAGCTCCAAATGCAGTACTGAACAAAGCAGAACAAAAAAATATGAAATCTTTCACATCTGATTATCTGCTGATGTCTGAAAGAAAATATAAAGATGCTGGCTGTACCCGAGAATCGTATCTTGAATCCCCTCTTGTTAGTTGCATGGTCAGTAGACCATCGTAGATAGAGCTGGTTTGTTTTAGATGTGAAGTTCAGCTGAGAGGAATGGTTACCACTCAGAGCAACAAGCAAAGGGCTTTGTCCTGATGATCCTAGTAAGAAGCACACATATAGAGGGGTTTAGAACAAAATTCCTTGTTACCTTGATGGATATCCACAATATATAGAAAGTGCAACTTTTTGTATTGTGTCTGCCACTGTACAGCGTTGCCATTGAGAGATTGTGTTTAGACTTAGTCTTTAAATCCTTTTGGCATTGTTTTTCGACATTGTTTTACAATTGTCGTCTTTCTGTCGTTTGAGCAATTGCAGTGGAAGAAGTGAACAAAGCTGTTCAGTCCATCTTGGCCACACTTCTTAATATAAAGATAACATTAACAGTCACCTCGTTCAGCATCTCGTCGCAGTGGGGGAGTGGTTGTTTACACCTCAGGTAAGCTTCAGTAAGCCTCATAGTCAAACTGGCACAACACTAGCAACTGGGTACAATTTAAAACTTCACGACTCAACCAAGTCATAGCCGAGAGTCCAGACCCTCTGTACAAAGTGAAGCGTAGAACCGGGGGCTGGTTTTTACCAGGCTAATGTAGCCACAAAGACAATCTTTACATTAAAAAAAAAAGAGGAGGCTACTGAACAGTAGCATAATTGTATGCTACTGTGCAGTTCAATAGTGTCAACATAATTAGTTGTAAGTATTTTGTTGTAAGTAGGGATGGTGTATGGGCACAGATTTCAGTTATATATGTTTTATACTTGTAATTTGACAATGTCTTTAACCTTGTTAAAAAAAAAAATGGCAGAGCCAAATGTCTTAGAATTTTGTCTTTGCCTATTCACAGATAAGAATTTTGGTGTTTGTAAAAACACATTGCGTATTTCCAAAAAATAAATACAAAAGATGCACATTTTTTGCCGCTGTCTCTTTACAGATACAAGGCAAAACACTTCTTGTAAGGCTTTCCGCTAAAGGTCACAGACGTGCATGACGAAGAACATTATGTGGGAATCAAGACAACAGACAGGCAGATAAAACTTTATGAAGTATAAAACTTTGAGAAAACCTACAAATAGGTCTTCAGAATGGGCAATAACCCAATGCATGTTGCCAAATTAATCACAGAGAAGCTTCAGAATAGCAAAATCAGTGCTTGGAAGTAGGAATCTCTGTCCTGTAGAAAATGGGATGGCTTGGCTGAAAAAAGGCTGCCAGCACAGAAACCTGAAAACATGACTATTGTGAGAAGCTGGTGGAAGCATAGCCAACATCTTTGATCCAGCTCATGCAGTAAAAGGTATTGCTATCAGTTTTAAAAAAATCTATTGATATGAAACTTCTCCATTGGGAAAATTTTGTTAATAAACAATCTTATAAATAAAAGTGTCTTTGAGCATTCAGACTGGCCCAAAATCAGAAAGTTTATGTGTGATTTAATATAAGACTGTTAGGAAAAGAGGTTTATGTTCATACAGTGTATGAACATGAACCATACACTGTATGGGAATATCACCAAGCTGCTAAGAACTGCTTGTCCATATGTCCATGTATTAGGTGTCTTGTTTAGCTTGTGTTTACTCATTAAGGTCTGAGGGCAGTTTGTTTATATTAGCAATAGTAGATCAATTAGAAAAAGTTTAGATCAGAACACTATAAAAGGAAATGTAGATCTGTGTATCTAATCATATGCTATCATTCATGAATAAAAATGAATTAAAGCTTACTGCCAATGGGTGTTTTTATGTATATTAATGTTGTCATGGGCAACAAATAGCGGTAAGAGATTTGCATACCATCAAAAATCTCCAGTTCATCAAATTGCTTCTCACTGTGGAACATCTCTACATAGATATTTATGGTGTAACCTGGGAAACAAGACAAACGTATTAGACTGCATGAAAAAGATGTGTATAGCAATTTAAAATTGTTTGTGCACTGTTTATACAAACAAAGCTAGTTCAGACATCACACACTTTATATTCATCCCATGACAAAAAGAACATTTTTTACCAACAATAGACACATGCAAGCCTTATCTGGGATTTGAGTCTATTTTTGTTATTTTTACACAGACCACTAAGGACCTTATTCATATCTGTGCCTTGGCAGTGGAGCTGGGGTTTGTCAGGGATGCCCCTTGTGATGTCTGAAAGATGTGACAGTTTATCAATTATTGTACTTGAGCTGTAGAAAACATCCTAATTTTTCATGGGTGGGAATGAAACCAAAAATGTTATCGACTGCAGCATTTCTATAGTGCAGGACAAGAGTAATAACAAATGACACTGGCAATTTACTTTTAGTTGCTGTCCACCTACAAGCTAGCATTATCCAGACAGGAAAAAAGGTAGAGATGTTACAATAGCATAATCCCAGATTACACTAACTATGCAACCATATTCAGAAAACAGAATGCCATCAAATCCGTTACCTGGAATCATACGAAGGAGCCAGGAGCAAGTCTGGCTGTTGGGATAGTTGCCAGGAAACCCAGGACTTAGTATGACTCCTGATGATGAAAACCTCTCCTCATTTGCTGGGCACTGAGCTGGAAAAATAAAAAAAAACAAAAAAAAAAAAACAAGTCAGGTAAGAAACCACTAAAGGAGGGGTGGGGTTGCAAATTATTGGGAATAATGTGAGCTGTGGAATGCCAAAAAAAGGCAGAAAAAATACAAAAAGGACACAATCAAACACACAAGAAAATAATTATCATGCATTTACAAATACAAGATTCTGTTTTGTTTTTAAGTGGGTCCTGTTTGGCAGTATGGTACTTAAAGGTCAAGGAGATTTGCTTTCAAAAGTGGAGCACAACAGCATTTGCTATAATGCTTCACTTGATGTATAAAAAAAGTAAGAATTTATTTTGGGCATATTTCATATGTAAATGGACATGGAGATTGAAAAAATGAGAGAAAGAGAGAAAAAACACAGAGAGGTAAAGCAAAAAGTATAAAGGGAAAAGAGATAACAACAAAGGGATGCAAGGATACAGAGATTACAAGAAAACACCCCGAGTCTACTTGCAGAAAGAGAGAAAAATAAAGAGAACTGAGAAGACAAACAACATCTGCATATACAACAACCGAGATAGTATATCTGTCAACATCTGAAACAACTTCTCTATGATTAAAATAATATATTTGAATTGTAGCAAAAAAATCTAAAAACCACCGACTCTATATGTTAGTATTTCTTGTCCACAGCCTTAAGAGCCTACAAGATCAGTGAAAGGACATAAGAACAAACTTTACTCAAACTTTGCAACTTAATCATTTAGTAAACTTCTTTTTTGCTTTTTCATGTCTTCTCATAAAAGAGTTGTTCTTATCCCCTTTGTTTTACAACAGAAAACTATTTTCTATTACTTTAACAGAGGGATCTGTACCTTTTCAACATGCAGCTCAATGCTCATTTCAGTCACTTAGAAATCACAGTATTTATCTCAGCTCTCACTCCACTACGCTTCCCAAACTTGGTGGATAACAAATTTCTCTTCTAAAGCTTTGATATAAGTTTAAAATCTGACATGTTACAACATTTTTCACATTTAACTACTTAAGTTCTGAATTAGCCTGTTCAGTGTTTCTTTATTAGGCAAAACAATAAATGAATAAATAAAAACTAGCATGAAGTAGCTTATATTCATCTCATAGGGACTTCAGATAGCAATTACAATAATTAATTTTATAGGCACAAAAATAAGCCTATTTATTTTGATGCTTCCATTATAAAATAATACAGATTTCAATCAAAATTTGATCTTAATATGTTACTTTATTAATAGAATTGCACAGAAACTCTTCTAGGAACCCTATTTTTTTCTACCTTACTATGTACATCAAGTGGCAAATACACTTTATTTCCAAAATATTAAAGCAGAGTTTTATATATACTGTGCCTTACCTTGACATTTTGGGGGTGGATCTTCAAAAAGCAAGTGGGAATTAAGCTTACACATAAGCTCTGCTTTTCCAATCAGTGTGTAGCCAGGTAAGCAGCGATACTTCACAATGTCACCTAAAAAATTGAATAAAAGACTCTTTAGGTTACCAAAATACATTACATAATTATTTCAACAACTTTTTATATTATATATTTATATATATTTAAGAACCTTGAAACTTTGTGCTTATTGCTGATTTACATATTTTTATTAGTGAAACAAAAAACAAAATAAAAATATTTGAAATAAACCATTCTGTCCAATTAAGACATTGCAAAGAAAAGCAAAAAAAATACCCAGTATAAAAACAGAAAAATGTATTTATCCCATGCTTGAAAGGAAGGATTCGAGACTATAATTTGTACACACAGATCAACATTTCCACAAATACTAAGACAAAGTTTTAAAAGGGCTTTTGTAGATGCCTTGAAACATATTTAGATTTTATTTGTTCAATGACAAACGTGACATTTGCTTGAAACGAATATATTACATTTAAAGTCTAAAGTTTCTGCATCTCTTCAAAGTATGTTTAAAATTTCAAATTGACCAATTCTTCTTTCTTATTTTCCTTCTGATTTATGATGCTTTTTTGACTTCAAGAGTTCAGTTTGACAGGTTTGAATTCTCAAAAGCCTTCCAGTAGATTCAATTCTATATATATTTCAAACCTTTTGGACAAGACTCAGACCACAGGCCAGACACAAAGCTTAAAACTTTGTTTGAACTAAACAAACACATACACTCACTTTAGCCCTGAGCTTACTTAAAGATTTATACCTTTATAAGATCAAAGAAAAATCCTTGTGCCTGCTTAGCACTGTTTGACAGAGCATAAACCATTACCTCATCTAAGGTTTTGCACAACTTTGTTGAGAAAAATATGTTTCCAGGTCCAGAACATGTCGCCAATACTGCAACTACTGACATAATGCTTTCCTGTACTGTTCCTCCTCCAGGCTGCGGGATTTTCCCTTCAGCCCAAAGTGGGGGTTCGAAAAGAACTATGTAGGCCCAAGACAAACTGGCAACATGCAATTCTCAATCATGTAAAAATGTGAGGTCCTGGTTAAAGGTCACAAAAGCAAACTGACTCTGATGCCTCAGGAGATACTGAAAGTGGAAGAAAGATTATATGTCAAGCTTTTCAACATTTCCTTCTTAGAAATGTAAACATTTTAGTATGAATGTTACTTTTAAATTTTAGATTTTAATTTGAAAGAAAGACTTAAAACTTTTAGAATAAGATAGAAAAATATCCAAAGTCTTGTTGGAGCTAAGTGATTCATTTCCACAGTATGGGAAAAGTTTGTGGCACTAAAATAAAACTAATAATTTGCAGTCTGTTGAAAGAGCCTAAAGAAGAAAAAAAGTGCATTCTTCTATAAATCTTGCATAAATCGGTTTGAGACGTTCTATGGAGAAATTCCATAAAAACAGCTAACTATTAAAACCTCATCCTATTACATCTACTATATTTAAAAACCTCACTTGTTTCTATTAGTTGTGGACATAGTTACCAAGAGCCATTCTGAAGAAACCCTATATTCAGCTGAAATTGAATTCCTATTTTGATTGAATTTGATTTCTTCCAGCAACACAGACAATATTGCATTTCTCTCTCTCCCTCTTTCTCTCTCACTTAAAATACATATAACTATATATTCTTTCGTATACTTTAAGTGAAAACCATCTTAGCACTACTGTATGAGAAGCTAGCACTTACAATTTACCATGTCTCTCTTACCAGGGGTGTAGACAATCAGTATCATGAAAATGAGTCAGGGCTGTTGTGAACCAATATTTAATTAATCAAAAAATCTTCTGATTATTTTGATGATTAATCGAGTAATGAAAATAAAATGGTGACAGCAGTATTAGTACTGGAGATCGATACAGGTCCTAATTTTCATATCCGTGCATCCCTAACAATTACTTTTCTGTAGCTTACAAAATTGTTCTGTAACAGTTCATTTTTAAGTCAACCTATACAAAAATTACACAAATCTGAAGTTATACTCAATTTAATAATAAAAATGACATCAGGTTCACAAAGACACTTCTAAAAAATTTGTATATTCCAGTTTTAGTTCATCTTCAGTCAATTTAATAGATGAACTCCACTCATAGAAAATCCAGAATTTATTTAACAGACCTCAATCTACGTACAACTAAAGACATTGTATTAAACAAATCCCTTTAGAGACTGCCTGAGCTTCTCAAAGCAATATCATGTATTAAATTTATGTGATGTTTGTGTGAAAGTGTTGTCTGATAAAAACAGGGAAACACAAGGACAAAAACCCTCTTCAGTCTTTTAGTTTTCAAAAAGTGACCATAGGGGTGTTGACCTGACCTCAGCCGTCTCAACAGTCGATCGCTAGGCTGTCAAATGTCTTTTTTAATGCATAACGCTTTAAGACTTAGCCTCCTGAAGTAAATGTCTAGCAGGTTGGGAGGCTTGTTGGGCTAAACTCACTGCAGGGCGACAAGTCATGGAAAGAACAATTCAGATACCGAAAGCCAGTAGCTCAGCAGGCAGATTTGTCTTCTAATCAGAAGGTTGCTAGGGTGGAGTTCAACTTCCTAAGGTTATGTGCAGATGTGTTGTTAGGTTTAGTAATTCCTAAACTGTTCACAATGGCCCTTTCACTTTGCCTTAAATCAAAGTAATTGATTATTGATCAAAATTTTACACCCATTTTGGTTTCTCACAACAAAATAAAAACATTTCATAGGTCATTGGAAATGTAAATACATTTTATGTAAGCAAAAAGAACAGCAGAAAATTGAACAGAGCTAACAAACGCTAATTGGCAAATGATGTCATTATCTAACCAATGTTCTGAGCTGTATTTGTTAAAAATGAAGGACCTATTACTAGTTCATGTTAGTAAGTTAGTACAGAATCTTTAATTGGCAAACTATTACCATGCATAAATTCAGCCTGGTTCAAAGTAAACTGGCAGATCACTGATAGGAATCTTGTTCTTTAGCAGAAAAAACATTATTAATGCCTTTCAGCCTCTTAGCATGAATTAAATATATTTTCATCAGCTGAGTGAGCATTCATTCTTGTATCAGCAAGGCTTAGATGCAGGTTACAAAATGGTATGTAGTCCTTTCAAACAGATTCTTTCTCCAATGCAGTTTGACCACCTTAATATTTATTGAGAACTAATTTAGCCAAACTTAACTTGTAGATTACACTGAGTTGTATCCTCAGACTATTTGGTGCAACACTTGGTCTCCTTCATGGTGATGATTCTGATTAAAGCTCTCTCAATAATTAGGTAAGAAAAGCAGTGGTTTGGTGTGTATTACAAAATACTGAAATAAGATTAGACTGTATGCCTCTGTGTGCCTTATGATGGTTAACTGCATTTCCTCCTCTTATGGTAAAAATAAAGAAAAATCTAAGATAAAGGTGAGTTTCAGTTTTCTAAATATGCCAGTCTAAATGAGGATTATTCCCTGGTACTTATCATGTTAATGCCTCTGCATCTTCTCAAACTGAGAAGCCACAGAACCAGAGGGACACTTTGTATTATTATAGCAAATGTGGAATAGTACAAAAAAAAAAAACATTGTCATTTTCTGTAGATTATGCTTGGTACTTAGCAAGTATTGTAATTATTTTCTATGATAACGAGTCTGCAGAAATTGAGTCACAACAAGTCCGATTGTATACAATATTTGGTTGTTATCTCACTGTGTACCAGATCAGATAAAGTTGATAAAAGTGATTTAATCTGAAAAGTGACCAGCACAATTTAATTTAGAATTATGTGTGTAATTTTTTTATCTTTTACATTATCAGGTCAAGTAAGAGCAACGCAAGTTTTTCTAGTAAATCCTGAATACAAAAAAAACATATTTAAGGATTACTACCTATGTGAAAGTCCTCGTCTTCATAGATCACCTCTGCATTCTCTACAATAGGAGGAGGTGGGCATTTCTTCAGACGATAAGCTGGGGAAAAAAAAGGTAGAAAAAAATCTTATGTGGCAGATTACAGAGCAACAAAATATGCAACATTACTGTGCATATGTTTCTTTAATAAATCGTGGGAACCTTTGTGCAATCCCTGTAAAAGATTACTATTTTTATTCATGTGTTTTTATTTTCTTAATGCTGTTGTTATAGAAACCACAAAAATCCCAAAGAAGAACTGTTCTTATAGATAATTGACCTCATCAACTATCTATAAGATCAGGTTTATCACAGCATACAGTCACCATATTATTATTTAAGGGATATACATAAAATGATTCATCAATATATTAATAATAACATAATATAGTTTACTGCTCACGTAGTCAGAATAAAGTGTTTAAATAAATATCTAAATAATTTAAATAATCTGCCCAACATAACAACAGATGTGTTTTCATCTTTGTAAGCTGATAAAGTAGCAGCAGAACATCATCTTAATTGCAAACAGAGATCAAGAAACTTTACAACCTTTCTCAAAACTTGGAGCAGAAAATTTTACTGAATCTGTGCCTCTAACATAGCATGATTTAAAATGGTGATTTTTAAACAGTAACAACAGATAAATTCTACAGTATAATGAAAATCAATAAATCTAGCTTTATCAAGTTCAGTGCTTTGGCAGTTAAGTAGACAGTTTGGCAGACAGGCAGGCTGACAGACAGAAACATGAAAATAAAACTGAATATAAACATGTAGGAGAATTGAGTTACCATGGAAGTTAAGGATAAAGAATCCTCCAGTAGAGAAGTCAGAATGAAAGCGAACCAGGACCTTTGAGCTGGAACTGTAGGCCGACTCTAATGCTGTGTTACCACTGAAGACTCCCAGCTGGGGACTAGACGTATCAGGCCCATCCCTTAAAAACGAGAAGGATAAAAAACTGTTTACACTCAAACTGGGAGAGAACAAATCTGAAACATTAAAAGGAATTAAATGCATTGCAAAGGTCCATAGGTAATTAGGATTTGAAATTGAAGGCAATGAAGAAATGACAACAGGAAATAAAAATAAGGATGACCAAATAGTTGAAGGGGAGAGAGTCGGCCAAAAAGACTGGTGTTTCTGTAGCCGCTGCTTGGAAATGCCAACCCATAAGACGAGGATATACTGCAAAGAGCTCTTGTTTCAAACTCAAGCTGCTTATGGTAAGCATCGCAATCAAAACGTTTTCTCAAATATATAAGAAGGGTGTGTTACAAAACTTAAGAATGCTTCATTGTCACTTTAAGCATCCACTAATTAACTTCCAAATTGTTTTGATTTTGCATTAGCTCCTGCTAAAGGTTTTAGTTCCAGCTAATAGCAAACAGTTTAGTTGTTTCAGTGGACGTCTCCTGTGTTACGGTACCTGCAAACGTTGAGGAAATCTAGCATCTGAAAACACGTTACATTTTAAAGTCTCGCTCTAACCTGGTTTCATCTAATTACTTTTTCAAAATTTAAAGATACTGAGTCTCCTCAGTATTGTTATTAAATTCCTAGGTTTCTTAAGTTATCTCAGTGTTATTCTATGTACCCATCCTTATCTGTTAGAGCGCCTCTCCAGATTACTTGATAGTGAAACATATTTAAAAACTTTGCTTCTGACATGAATTGCTCTTGACAAGTATAAAATTCAAAGAACAAAACAAAATACAATGTATGTTAGTGTTTGCCTGAAGCTTAAGGGTAAACAAGAGGGATCAGTGTGAACATCTTGTTATATGCTTCATTGTTTGACAGATTTAATTAGAGCATTACAGATAAACCAAATAGTCAGCGTTAGTAAAACAAAACTTTGAAAAATCCACATGCTTGTTAACAAAGAAAGAAGGGAGAATCTTTCAGCACTTAATGTATTTTTTCATAAATTTTTTAAGCCAATTTCAAACAAATTTACAGATTAAAGGCTTTACTTCACTCATTAAATATTGAAGGTTGCTGAAAGGTTACATTTCCTATGGTTTCTAAATGACCAGTTTTAGGCTTTAATGAACATGCCATTGGATTAAACAAGGGTTTTAAAATTTTAATTCATGAGGAAGGCCTGGGATCTCTTGCCTCCTCAATAATTCAGTCTTCTGAAGGTGTTGGAGCTCATTTAACATGATAAAATTCTGCTATTTAGTTGCTTTAAAGAAAAGTAAAGTCAACATTTTGTGGTTTTATTTTGTACCTACATAACTAAACAAACTGAATCTATTTCTATAAATCAAAGAAAAAAAATATATATATATATACACATACACACGCACACGCACCCCCACACACACACACACACACATATATATATATATATATATATATATATATTTTTTTTTTTTTTTTTTTTTTTTTTTTTTTTTATTTGTAGTTTTTTTTTTTTTAGGTTGAGGGGAAATGATCACAGATTTTTAATGGGTTTTTAGAAACCACATAAAAAAGATTTTATCTTTGTTTTGCTGAGAAAATAGTGGAATCTTCAAGCTTAAAGAATCTATCATTAAGATTTATATAATTTTGCAAAAAGATTCCTAATCTACACTACAATGATAAAAAGAAAATGTCACATTATAATTTTAAAGAGATTTTGAGAACGTCAGTGTTTTGTCTGTCTGTTTTTTTTTTTTTCTTTTTATGCTACAGAAGGCTTTATTATAATCTAATAAGGTAATTATTGTATGCCTGAAGAATGCTTTGATCAATATGTATATTGTCCATATACATATGGACAATCCTTGACCTTTGACTGTTGTTTTTTTCTTTGTACTATGATCCTAGATCTGTTGCTTACTGTGCTGTTTCACTGATATTAGGCAAAAGTCCAAATGCAACTGGTTAAAGACCACAGGGACAGTTAGCAGCTCCTCACATCTGGATGCATATGCTGTCACATAACACCCCAGAGAAAACAAGGCAGACACACATCTGTGGTGTGTTAACA
The DNA here is from genome assembly GCA_903067095.1 of Girardinus metallicus. Taxonomy (NCBI): domain Eukaryota; kingdom Metazoa; phylum Chordata; class Actinopteri; order Cyprinodontiformes; family Poeciliidae; genus Girardinus; species Girardinus metallicus. The sequence continues at coordinate 23,861 of CAEGAE010072901.1, forward strand.
TGATGTAATAAAGCACAGCCAAATTAAATCCACTATGCACAAAGAATAATGAAAGTTTAAGGTTGGCAGTTTTACTAAATTTGTTGAAAGAATTTGTTCAGTTAAAATCATAATGAAAATCTTTGAATGCATAAGCAGATTTAATTTTATGTAACCCATTCAGACAGTTTATTTCAGAAAATAATAATTTAATCTTAAGATTTTTAAATTCTAACACACCGTTTTTGGACCATCCCTAATATATTTTGATATTAAACAAAGATTTAAAATTAAAATGCTCATACATTCCATACTTTCCTGCCAGATTTTAAGTGTCTGTGTCTTTAACTATCTTTAAGTGCCCATAATCAGAAAACTTTCCAAAAACTATCAAATCATGGTACAGCAGCATTCCACATCTTAAGATCCAAGTTAGATGTGTTTTACTTCTCTGCTTTTATGATGCATTTAATGAAACCAATCCCCATTACAGAAGCTATGTTTATTAGAAAATATTCATAATCTAAATTGAAATTGGATACAAGTCTTCTGCGTGCCAACCTTCCACATGAAAAGTACATTTATGTTTGTCAAAATCAATTACTCAAATTGAAAATAAAAGCAGTAGATAACTGACTGTAGTATTAGGTATCTTTGCCACTTGATTCTGTTTACATAAAAATAATTGCAAATGCAGTGGGCCTTTTCACCAGGACCGCTAAATCTGTAAAAAACCTTGGAAGGTAGATGGTGATGATATTCCGCTGGGTCTGCGAAAAGCTCTCCTCTCTCAAGTGTCAGCCCCCAGTAGCTTCCAAATATATTCATGAAATTCAGCAGGACTGAGCCATCATGTGTGTACTCATCCCACATTACCGAGCTCTTTTGGTGGCGTCCATATATGGATGCAATTTCATAATTTAGTTCCAAATGAAATGTACCAAAAAACACATCAATCATAAAAATCAATTTGCAGCAGCAAAATAACTCAGTGCAGAGCCTCTCCATGGCTAAATGCAAGGTTCTATGAGCTGGCCAGATTGAAAAACCAGAAGCCACAAAGTGTGAATTCATTGCTTCCCCCTTTGCCTGCAGCTACTTACTCCCAGAGCGCATTGCTTGAACCTGGAAATAAAAGCCAAGTACCAAGTCACCCATCTAAAAGCAAACTTACAACACCTGCTCAATCCTAATTTCCTTTCTGATAAATCTGCTGCTTATCTTGATTTTTGATAGGATGCATGATGCACAGCCTAGCCGCTCTGCTATCTTGTCAGATCCAGTTGAGTCCTGTTCGATTTGTGAATCCAGATCTGCCACTCCATTCATTACATTTCCCAAACCCCACTGACTCTCATCATTACTTTCAGAGTTCCCAAATCCTATCTGGGCCTACATCTGGGCATAGTGCTGACTTAGATTGAATTGGTCAGTGTTCCCATTGTAAATGCATTACTCTCACAGTCCTTGTATTGCACTCTTACCTCCACACTGAATCCCATCTTTACAGCAGTAGAGGTTATATACTTATTGCAGAGTGTACATGTGTCTATGTATTAGGTTTAAGAACGTATAACCTCTGCTATAAAAATGCATTATACCAATTTAAACAGCATATCATTATACAATAAATTGTTTGAGACTTAAAAACAATTCTGGTGCATGCCTTTGTAAAGCCAAGACAGTCTCTCAATAACGCATAATGAAAGATATTAAAGAAAACCAGTATTAGACATCCTGCGGGTTTAGGGAACATTAAGTGCATCCCACGAGTTTGAGAAAATTTTGATTCTATCAGGCGGCATGTCCATTACAGCTGAACTGGGAATGGGTGAATACATCCTAAACAAATCTGTCAGTGATGCAAAAACTGTATGATGAATCCAATACATCCAACCTTTTCTGTGTATGGTCGTATGAGTGAATGCTATCAATGAGTGTGAATTTTCCAAGACTTACCAGACAGCAATATAATCTGTGACTGGCTCTGTCTGCAGCAAAGTAAAGTTGATGTAAACCCCGTGGCCATGGGGAACGCTGATGAGCCAGCTGCAGTCTTGGGAGTTGGGGTATTCGTTGGGGTACTGAGGTGAATAGATGGTCCCATTCTCAGCTGTCACATTATATCCGCAAGGAGCTGTAAGAAGCAGAATTATGAGACTGTCAGTTTGAAAAATTGAAAAAAGAACAAAGAGACAGGAGTTACTGTTAAACTGCAGAAGGTGAGGTACATGATTAATTCTAAAATCATTCTTTGTAATGAGGCATAAGCAACCATTTCCATAGTGACTCCAGAACAAAACAGGGAAAATTCAAAGGTTAATTTATGAAATTAAACCATCAAAGTTAAACTGTATTTAGCTCCAAACAAATTAGAAATAAAAAAATATATATTTACACCCTTCTTAATCAATGAAAGAATGTTAATTGGAATGTTTCCACTAGTACTTTGATATCTTATCTTTAGCAATTAGGTCAAAATTATTCATGTTGCAAGGCTTTCTATACCTCAGCATCATTTTAGCTCCCTTTACAGACCCTATAGCAGATTTTAGACGGGGCTGTGACTGAGCCACTCCAAAATGTTATTATTATTTCCAGTCTGAAGAAACTTATTGGTAAAATAAAAATATTTAAACCTAAATCTGCCTGAGGTATAAATAGGTTTGGGCTTAGTTGTACCATTATCCTCCACTTTGTTCAAACAGGATTCAATGAGACCCTCACAAGTAGACATTCAAAGCCTGACAGCAACCAGGCTTCAAAATAGGATAGTCCCGATGACTTGACTGAGCAATGAATGCAGAGAAATTTCCCATATCTGTTTGGTTTGGTTCAGTTGAAATACACATGGAGTATTTTCAATAGACTGCCCAGAACGTATGACAAACCACTTTAACATATTATCATAAAAGCCTTTAGGGCTTAATTGGGATGAATAGGGATTCCTGAAGCAGCAGAGAGGTACAAGGTGACCAGATACGCAGCAGCTTCAGTGGCTTAGAAAACCAAAACTTAGACATGAAAGAAATGAATGTTCCAGAAAACCTTTTAGCAATTTAAAAACAGAAAAAAAAAAAAAAACATCGATGAGACAAAACTCGAGGCGTGAACGTGGCAGCCATTTTACATCATCAAGAGTGAATGACTGAAGTTGGACCATTGCCGGGAGTTTCACACTTTTTCCGTCTTTTAAATATCACAAAAGCAGTCTAAAATATGTGAATGCTTTAATATGGGAACTGCTGACTCAGACTGAGAATACTGTTAAAACGAAAACTTTGAGGAAACTCTCAATTTGTTCCACATGTCTTCCTTGGAAGAGGCTGTGCATGAAAGCGCAGGAGAAAGTTATTTCATCAGAACAGTCCAAGTCGCTGAGGAAGAAACATGTAATGAAATTTGTCTTGTAAAAGTGTTTGAGATGGTTGTAATGTTCAGTTTGGATAGGAAGAATCTCATTCTATCTGAAATGTACATTTCTAACATAAGGAAATATTTGATCAATATTTGGTTTGAAAATACTCCGTCTTTATTAAATGTTAAAACATCTTTCCACAAGCAAGTCTGTGAGCTATTCTAGGACCCATGTTTCAGGTAGACCAGGGCTTGCTTGTTTGGTCTTGACCAGAGTCTGGATGAGATTCCAGGCTTGTGAATAAAGACGACTACCCAAAAAATAAACCAAGCCCTGTAGAAAACAGACCACACAGTCTAAAGTGAAAGGAACCTATGAAACTACATTGTTATAACAACTTTGGCACTAAAGACATGTTCACGTTGAAATATTGCAAAGAACATATTGAATGAGTTATAGTGTCCTCAAAGATGAACGTGGTGGACAGCTGAAATTTAATTCTCACTTAGATTGAGTTTGATTTAATCCAGTTTTTCTTACCCTCACAACGGGGAAAGGGGTGATTCCATTTCCGATTTGTCCCATGGAGGCACGTTAGCACCTTGTGTCCAATCAAAACATAACCAGAGTAGCACTGAAAGGTTATTGATTGTCCAGCACTGTAGTCACTTTTGATAATGTCGCCATTTGGGAAAGGAGAAGGATCCTGGCAGTTCTGAAGCTGATAAGCTGAAGATAAAAAAAAAAAAAAACAGAACATAGAAAGAAAAGTTATCACAGAAATAGTAGCAATTAACTTCACACTATTCTTGGTTTTGGTCATCAGAACAGAAAAATATGCTACTGATTAATAAAGAGATAGTTAAGGTAAACATACACATATTAGACAACAAGTACTAAGAGCAACTTTTCTCTCTTATGTGCACATATGTTTATAACATGTCTGCACTTGCTTGACGAAATGCCAGCAAATGCTTGTCTATTAAGGGCATATTTTTCTCTGCATGGGTGTCATGGCAAGTGAAGCCTTTCCATTAAATGTGCCTTTCACAGTAAAAGGAGGTGACTGACATTGCAGTCCTTGCTACCACAAAGGGTGACAGAACAAGTGGCACCTAAAAGCACTTGAAAAAACTCGCACAACTCACACAAGGTCATCTTAAACACAGTCCCTACTGCTCTGCAGTTGTCTGAATCACAGAAAGCATGTTTGGTAAAAGTGGGATCTAAAACTTAGGAAGGATATGATGACATATTACAGGCTGAGAACATTTTCAGAATAGTCCGTGTTACCACAAACTACCGTATGTGGAACAATGTGACATTAAAACAATATCCACAACGCAGTCTGAACTATTACGGCTAGGATTTGGAAATTCAAAAGTATAAAATGAATTTTAGAAAAGCAGTAAGCAGAAGTTTGTATATACTGTATGTAGGCCAGATGAAATGCTTGTAGAAGCAATAGAACTTACAGGATATTACAACCAACACTTTGGCTTCAACTAACTCCAGGAACAACTTTCATAATTTTTGAGTTGAAAAGTGTACTTATCAGCAGTGCAATGTCAGAGTGCCAATGCCTATAACTGGAATTAGAGCTCCCTTAAGCTTTTATATGCCACACTTGGGTTCAAATGGTAGAGTATGGGTACATTTTCCCAGTATGTTTACAGTAAAATTTTTGGCTTGAGCACTTATCCAACTCCGGTTGCACAGGTGTGCACACAGATATGCAGTCTCACGACCTCTTAAGCTTTAAACACCTGAGATTGCATATGATGTAGAATGGCACTGGAATGAAGGTACACTCTGCTTGGGTGGTAATCACGAGGTTCTGTGTGTGCTGTAGCCTCCTGCCAAAGAATATTGCTGTCAGGTGTCATTGGGTGTTACTCATTGTGCAGAAGGATTTTGGCATCCCTCAAACATAAAAGTAGGAGGAGGGTGACAGGTGTTACAGTATTAGGGGACTTTCTGTTGCAGAGAAGAAAAAAGAAATTAAGATGTGTACATAAATGTGCATTAGCTTATGTGTAAGTTCCACTTATCCTGGCATACAGGCCCATAATGCATCTCTCGTGTCTTTGAAGTAAAACACTCATGGCTACAAGTAAAGCCTGCCGGACATGATGCCAGTCTCTCACAAGGGTTTACTGGCAATCCATCTTTTTTAATTATGAACGAAAAGCCACAAGGTTTTTAAAGTCTTTAGCATGACTCATCCAGGGATCAAAGCTCGAAACCTCATAGCAATGTTTTTTCATCCCATAAATCATTTATTTTAGTTGCCAGGCTTTGTAATATGGCTGCTAGGTTAGGGGTTCTTAATTTATTCCAAGCCTTTAAGAAGGCCATTTTTTTCCTTAATCATTTGGGCAACCACTGTCTCCCACTACCTCCCACCAAATGAGAACAACAACAATAATAGCAGACATATTTTGAATTCAGTCTTGTTCTATCACTGATGAAGCTTTCAGTCAATTTTTGTGGTCGCTTCTCAAAGCATACCTTAAAAATGACTGCAACTTACCCTGGTAGATCAGTCTGAACCCTGGCCTGTTCTCTGAGTGGTCACTGTAGAAGTGAATGATTGTCAGGTGAGTAGTGCTCATCAATGGTGGTGGAATCTGTGAGCCTGTGAATTGACCAATGAGAGCAGAGCTGTGTTGTGGTCCGGCACGGACTTCAAGAAAGTCATGGTTGTCCTCCGAGGAGAAGTTTTGGAACTGAATATGGGCTCCTAGTAAACAAGCACAAAGGTACATGTTCAAAACCAGCAGAAGAAAAAAAAAAAAAAAACACTAACAAACAACACAGCACATGATAACATCAAACAAATCAATACTAATATTTATGCATGAAGTCGCATGCCAGGTGACTTATGCCGAATAGGTCTAAAGAAAACACAGTTGTCTTCAATATCTTAAAGATCAAGACATATGCTGTATTAAGCCCCTTAACTGTCACCCTCAAAACACTTACATATTGTCAATGGGTCCATTAGGACACCAGTATCATGATGACATGATACCTATGCATTTGAAATGGCAAATGTTCTCATTTGCAATTTTAATATTTATAACAAAGTAGCCTTTATAATCATTTGGGTAAACATGTACCAATTTGTCTGTAGTAGCCTGTATATATGTTTACAATGTGGTGAGTCACCAACTCACATATGACAAATCTGTGGCAGAATTTGCCCTAAAAAAGCATGTCTATGTTTCCCATGTAAGCCAACAGATATACCTAAAATGACATGTTCTTTCGAGAAATGCGCCTTCACCCAATAAAGCCTAACTCACCATATCCAGCTGGCAGGGTGATTTGCCAGGTGCAGTCCAGGTTTCCAGGGTAGTTGCCAGGAAAACCTGGACTGAGGATGACACCACTCATCTCAGATAGGACCCCACCGCAGCGTGCTGGCAATGAGTGAACATAAAACGTTGTTTATAAATGTGAAATATACTTTAGGGATTGTTGCTTTTATCCTTAACAAATGTGAACATGAATGAGCTGCAATAGGTTTCCAAAGTACTAAAATGTGTGCTGTAAAACTAGAATTAACAAAAAAGTAGGTGCTGTCAAAGCACATTGTTAAATGAATCCTGATATGTGAACAACAAGTTTAGCAGAAATTGTCTAAAAAGAGCTTCTGAAGCTATTGAATAACTCAATCCTAAACACAAACATGACCTTAACAAAGGTCAGAAACACTAATTTTCCAAAGCGCAAATTCTGTTGGTGCTTACACCATCTCACACTGCTATTTGACTGATGGCTGAACTCACATCAGTGCAGAAACGTCTTGGTTTCAAAAACTTTATTGTAAATTTAAAAAATATACAAATGGAATAAAATATATATATCTATAAAAATATTTCATCTTTATACCTCAGAAAGATGAATAATAAAGATTCTTTTAAGCAGATCTATAGAGGGCATTCATTCATCATATAGTTGTTTTTCTTTCTATTGTGTGAATGTACCTCTCAGTTCTAGCACATAGCCCTGTAATATTCTGTAAAGTTTGTGCCTGCAGGACATAATTTCCTCCCCAATACAGAAATAATTCATAAAACAATGTAGCCCACAAAAAAATGTGTTTGTGTTTGTCTGGGCAATACCTATGCAAAGAGGTGGTGGGTAGTTCCACCGACGCACAGTCCCAGGCATGCAAGAAATGTGTGAATGACCCTGAAAAAGATAATCCAGTGTCTTAGATTCATTAAATAAAAATACTGTGAAAGACGTATTTGTATCACTAATACGTTCATTTTATACTCTAGGAAAACATAAATGGAGTTGAAAGATTATATTTAGATACAATTTTTGTATTATTATTATTTTTTTATTATTATTTAAAACAATCAGGATTACCAAAATATCTATATTTGCTCAGTGCTAGAATAATGACAGAATTCTTGCCCAGGATTCTCACAATAGTTTGGTGGAATTGTGGCCAATTTCTTCTGACAGAGCTGGTGTAGCTGAGTCAGGTTTGTACCTTTTTAGCTCTGTCAAAGTTTTTTCTAAGTGATTATGGCTTTTATGATGGTCACCCTAAAACAGCCTTTTATGTTATTAAGCTATTTAATAACTCATTTTATGGTATTCCTAGAATGACTATCCAGACAGAAGACTCATACTATATGTGCCCAAGCATTATTTTTCCTGGCTGATGTTCTGAGATGATCCTTTAATATGTGAGTGTATTGTTCTTTCCTTATATTGCCCAGTCCTTCCTGCCACACCCTTACCTCAGTTTTTGGACTATTGGCTTCTTCTTTGCTGAATTATATTTAATTTAAATTTGGTAGAGCGCTTGTTTAATTATAGATAAAGCTACCTTGTCAGCTTCAGTTAGAATTTTCACACTTCTTTTTTGCTGCTGTTCTGGGTCTTTACATACACGGCATATGAAAAGACATCCATCTCTATAAGCACTGTCTGTCTTTCGTACTTCCTGAACAGCATCATGGCTGGACATTATATTATGCAAGTGTTTCGGGTGTTGCCTTAAATACATTAACATATGGATCTCCCCAGTCAAATCAGATGTTGCAAATTAACTTCTTTAAAATAAATTTCTCTCTCATCATAATTTTAAAAACATGTTTTTAAACTGCATATACATCCAGTTTTAAATTTTTAGACATGAAATTATAAAAAAAAAACAAAAAAAAACTTTTTATACAGGTTTTTTTTAACATGTATATGTACTTGTTTCAAAGAAGGGCATTTTACATTGAACCAGCATTTTTCTTAATGCGATTGTTCAGTGTTGCTGACCACTTTTCACACATGACTCATGTTTACAGTGTGGAGAACAATGTACTTTTAACAAAGATGTGCAATTTAAAGAACATAATAATTGATGCAAATCATAAACATCACAAGGTTAGTGTACATGTTGTGTGATCATTACCTGTAGTGTGTAACCAGGTTCACAAATGAAAGCTACCACCTCATTCACCATGTATCTGTCTCCTGTTTTTATGCCGTTTGCTGGGATCATTGGTTCAGGACAAGTGGTCAGCCCAACCGCTACAACAAAGAAGAAAAACAAACAAAAAACAAAACAGTTTCTTTTTTATTCCCACAAAAATATATTTAAATGTAAGTTGTTTTTTTTCTTCTCCTGAATAGGTTAAAAACCATTGACCTGAAAAAGTAAATGTGACATGATTGTTAATTCTTAAAATTTTATGCAGAAAAATCCCACTTCCACAAAAATTAAGAACTTTCCATTCTAAATGTTTTTAAACCTTCATTTTAGTATCAGAAAAGGCAATTTATTATGTGTAAAAATAGCAGAAAAATATCGTCTATTTCGTTTTTCTCCATTCATAGGAATCTGACCTTTTCTCAAGACTTTAATTATTAGTAGCACACTTCCTACCAGTTTACATATGCATATAACATTTATTTATTATACCACAGAGGTTTATTCCATCTCTAAAAAAATAAATAAACTTATGAGAAGAAATGAGAAAGTTGTATTTATTATTTTTGAACAAATTCCCCAGCATAAATTGACAACATTTTAGATTTGATAAGTACTTCAACAAAGTAAAGTAAAGTTTCAGAAGATAATAACCCGGTAGTGGATTTGTATTCCCAGCACAAAATAGGTTAAACACAACTGTAATAAGTTTGACTGCAGCAGACCCTTAGACCAGTAGAAGTGTATCTGCACATTTGTGTGTGAGTGAGTTTGTTTGTGCATGTGGAACCATACGCAGGAGTCGGCCCTAGAGCTGTTACCATGGCAGCACATGGGTGGAAAATAGGAAGAAAGGAGGAAAGGAAAGAAGGAAGGAATCAAGAGAAGAAAGGAGGGTAAGACGAGAGACTGTGTGTGATGCTTGGTTCATTATCTGCATTCCTACCATCAAAAGGAAGTGATCCAACTGTGCCCATACACACAAATAATCAGGCGTGCACATCCAGGTGGCCCGTAGCACCCCTGAATGACATTTGCGAGCCTGCGTGGATGAGTGATTTTTACGTGAATCTGCTTGCTAAGGGGGAATGAGGGAGACTTGAAATTTTAAACGGACTATAAGTGGGAAAGCTGTGTGAGGCTTAACATACACACACGCAAACAAACGCAGTCAGTGTATTATTAAGCAGAGCATCAGTGGGCTGTCAAGACAACTGATCAATGAAACTATTCCATTTGGCTGACCATCTTTCTCTCTCTTCTGCCAACACACAGTAAGTCCTGACTATGTAAGGGTGGTCATGCCCAGTAAACTACTGACAGCACCACAAAACATCCCACCAGGACCACTCGACTCCTGCTGGACATTGTCAGCAGTTAAGGCTAACTGACTGGATTTATTACACTTCCGTTTTAGATTATGAGAGGACAGACAAGCAAGACAGACATTTCCCCTTATCCTTAGATGATCAGCGTAAAATGTGATGAACATTACTGCCAGAATCATTCACGTCTCATGATGGAACATTTACAACGATCTGCGCCGCAGAAAGAACACAATGTAGTGCGCTAACTGTGAACTATCATCTCAAAACAGCCAAAAGTTGACTAATATCTGAAAATTTGTTTTATAAGAAAAACAAGTTCAATTTGGTGACAAAGAGCTCTGTATAGAATCTCTTCAACATATCTAGACTTCGCTTTTTGTGGTTGTTGAAGTCATCATTTTCTGAAAAAGTAACACCTGCTATCCTTCAAGAAACAATTAATGACTGTATTGTAGTTACATTGTATGTAGCTGCTGCGATGTAATAGTTGTAGCTACTTCTACCTTTCTCTTGCCTTAGTTTAGTTTTCAACTACACACAACCATCGTCAGAAATTATATTTATGGGTGTGGATAGATTAGTCCAAGATTACTGATATCCATGGCAAATTTAGATTTTAAATTTAAATTTCCTCAACAGATGCACATGCCTCGTTTATACAGATGGGAACACTATGTTGTCACAAAATATCAAAACAATTTCCAAGTGATTTCAAAATGATTTATTCTCATACATGAGCAACATCTTTTTTTACATTTCTAAAACATAAACTGTACTGAAGTGTTTATATTGTTGCATAATGTATTGGCCATCACAAACTAATAATCATTGTAATGAAAACTATCATGTTGATGTAGCTAAAGCTCCAGAGTGAAGATTAAATTGTTTCTTTGAACAACAAGTTATGAAGAGTCACAAGAGGGTGGCACTGTGGTTTAAAGTGGTTTATTGTGAGAAATTTTGAAAGAAATATGTGCAGCAATGATTTCACTCACCCTGGAAAGGTTATATATGAAAGCAAGAGCCACCTTTTATCTGTTAAGAGATAACAAGAAGAATTTCTTTGTTTTGAATACTTTCATCAGGCAGACAAACTCTTCTGAGTCATTAAGTTCTTAACAGCGAGGAGGTTATTCGCTTTCTAGCATTTTTATTTAGAGAAGAAAAACTCACTCAAATTCTTCCCACTTCTGTTGATAACATAACAACTTTAAAAATGACTATATAAAGTTATTTCTAAAGACAGGCAGACCTTCTTGACTGTTCAAAAATAAAACTTTTATAAGTTACCATCCATTTTGGATCCAATTAATCTACATTTAAACAGAGTATGCAACTCTTCTTTAGAACCTAAAGAGTTTGCAAAGGATCAAAGACCCAGAAATCTTAACCAGTAAAAGCTTACATTTATTTACTTTGACTTTCAAATCACCCAATATTTACATTGAAAAAGTGTGGTGTGCATTTGTACAACCCTCTGAATCAATACTTTTTTGAAACACGTTATGATGCAAGTAGAGCTAAACGTGTTTTCGGGAGAGTTTCTACTAGCTTTGGATATCAAGGCACTGAATGTTTTCTTCTTCGCAAAACAGCTAAACCTCAGTCAGGGTATGTAGTTTGGCATGTTGTTTAATAACACCTAATTTTCCTTATTTCAAAACTTTCAAGACCTAGCCAGTATGTTCCTTGATCTTCATGATTCTGTTTGTTAACTAATTATTTTCAACAAACCTCTGAGGGCCACATAGAATGTGCACATACAATAAATTTTGTAAAGGTAAACTCTTTACAAAATTTAGTTTTGAGAGTGATTACTTTCAATTTTATTTAAGGACATTGGAGTAAAAAGAGATGAATAAAATTGCACATCACACTATTTAATATTTTATTTTAATTTTTTTTATATTTAGCTGCCGCTTCACACTTTTTGACATCTATCACATTAGTTTTTGTTAAGTGCTTTGAAGTTTGTAGTTGTAGCATTACAACATGTAAAAGTTTCCATGGATATCAGTTGTAGAGATGATGGGCAGTAAGCCACAATACATTTAGGACTAGAAGAAATTAGCATGTCTCTTGAGTCATGCTGCTACAGCTGAGGGATGTAACATGCTGTTATTACAATCTGTACTCACCAATATGTGTCTATATATATATATATATATATATATATATA
>CAEGAE010072908.1:0-12516 GCA_903067095.1 Girardinus metallicus
GAGTGCTATTGTTTTTTTTATGAAATATTTTGGCTTTTTGTTGGGGGCGTGGGGGGGGGGGGGGGGGGGGGGGGGGGGGGGGGGGGGGGGGGGGGGGGGGGGGGGGGGGGGGGGGGTTAGAAAAAACTCAAACTATATATATTTTTATTGTATCTCGATAAAGTTGGAACTTTTCAAAAATTAATAAACGTCTAATTAAATCCAACTATAATTTAAAATGTTAGAACTATATAAGACTACATTATATTATAATAAGATTGATGATCATAAGGTTTTACTATTACATCCAAAACTGAATTTAGCAGTCTTTGTGTCATATCTGCTTCAGCTGGTGTACATAAACCGACAGAGTTCATCATAAAGGGAATCACTGATTTTAAATTTAATGAGGGAGGTGGACAAATTTCACACCAAGATTACTGACTATGGATCTAACGCTCTCTTATGGGAAGGTTCAGAAAGCTCAGAAGCTACAAAAGACATGAGAACTTTATCACCTGGAACTTTATTTATGTTTTATATAACCAGTCAGTTTCTGATGCAAAGTACTCAGCCTTTCTGTTGCTTGATTGCAAACCTAAAGTTTTTCTTTCTACTTTTTGTAGTTGGCAGGCTGAAAGTTTACCTGTGTGAGCTCTAAAGAAAATGTGATACTCCAAGTATCAGTTAATAATTAACACTCCAACTTGGTTCAGTGCAGTGGAGGTCGCAACTACAGTGACCCCTTCCAGAGGACACCATGTTTCCCACCAGAAAGGTGTGCAGACTTTACACTTTACCAAACACCTAAAGGCGACCCAGGAAAAGTTCCCACAAACAGGCGGCTGAGTTGAAGAGTTCAAGACTGGAACAAGTCCCCAGGTTTTCTGTGATGCACTAATAAAGTAAAGTGCTTCTTGTGTGCTCTGGTTGTTGTCCTTCCAATTACTGAAACAAGTTGTTAAAACAATTATGACCAATTTTTTAGTTTCAGTTTCAGATAAATGAAATCATTATTGTTGCCATAAAACAGCCTATTAAAATCATCAAAAAAAAATTTTTTTACCAACACAATTTCCTGCCAATACCAACTGGAGAAGACAGCAGTACACAAAAATCCCAGAATCACTGATCCAAGAGTACATTCTGTGTTAAAAACGCAGAATGTTTTTAATATTCTGCGTTAAAATGTTAATGGCAGTAGCGAATAATCAGCACAGAATAGGAATGAAGTTGTACACACATACAAGAAATTTGACTTCGATTATCCTTTGCTATTAATAAAGACATTCAAAATATAAATGTGTAAAAAAGATAAAATTTGATTTTTTTTTCTCCAGTATCCAAACATTTTAAAAGGAAGCATTTTTAAGAGAAAACATTTTTTGTTTGTCACATTTTTCTTCTAGTAGGCTTATTAAGAATTTTTATGCTGAATGGATGAACCTGTTCGATTTAAACCTGGAAAATTACAATATTCATCTTTAGACACTTTGTTACAAGACTGCCACAAAGACATAATTTTTTTTTTGGTTGAGTCACTGAAAAATACTAAGGATAACACAATTTGTCACACACGAAATAGTCTTTTGTCACCAATAGCTTTATTCTCACATTAAACAAGATTAGACGGGAGCCTGACCCCTTCGAGATTAAAAGAACTGTTTGACAGGATATGTGCAGTGTAAAACTACACAGAAATCATTATGTTCAGGTATTTTTATTACAAGTACTAACGGTGGTTACGTAACAGTTCTGGAGCATAATGCCAATGTTCTCATGTCACATATAAAATCCTTTTCTTCCATATCAAAACTGAGTGAAAAGATTAGAACTGCTCAAAATGTACAAACATGCATTTGCTACTGCAACACAGAAAGGAACATCAGTAAATAATTTCAATTTTTATTTATTTATTTATTTTTTTTTTTACTGATCTGCACCATTTTAGAGACAGTTCTCTGAGAGTTTTCCTTTAACATTTCTCTGATTCATTGCTGATCTTTCCCATCTGTCTGGCTTTACCACCTCAGGTGACACTGTGCAGGATGTGAATGGGGCGTTTAGGATTTTGCACTTATCTGTCGGAAGAACTAAACTACATGCAAAAACACATTTCCAAGTAAGGGTTTTATGTTAAGCTGGATTTCTGTTATTATGCCACTATTGGTTCATTTACCCACATGTCAGAAATTTATTGAAACTAAAACTTAGCCTTGGCATTCTGTAATTGTTTAATTCAGATTAAGAAACACACGAAGAGAGCAATATTCTTTTGAAAGGTTTTATTGCAATGTTACAAATTACCCAAAAGTTAGAATGTTTGGTGAATAATTTAGTTATATACATGTTCGTTAGGTATAGAAGTGAAAGTCTCTTTGCATGTATGTACAAGAATAATTTAAATGAAACATAAATATCATAATTTCATGGAGTAGCTTATGTATTGTTTGCGTCTAATTATGTTCCTTCCCCACCATCTCCTCTTCATCTTCATCCTCGCCATCGTCATCGCTGCTGGAGTTTTCATATGGGCAGATGGTCGCTTGGATTGGATAGTTCCTCAGGAGCGTTTCGGCATCCCGGTACAGATAGTCAAAACATTTCGACTTTGGCCAGAACAGTCTTAAAATAGGCATAACACTAATTAATATTACTTATGAATACTTCATAAGGAAAAAAAAAAAAGTTCTTTAGATTTTCTTACTTGACTGGATGGATGACTTGTTGAATCTTGGGTTGTGCGCTGGAAATCTCTCCATGCACAAAGCGAGTCTGAAAGTTAAAATAGAATAAAATGTCTGAAACCATTCTTTTAAAGTATTTTATCTTTAATACTGTACAGTTTTTTAAGATCAAAAATCACCGTAAACTGGGCAGTTTGGCCCTCAGTTTTGTTCCACGGTCTCCACAAGTTGCTCTGCTCTGTTGGATTGTTTCCACCGCAAACTGACGCCAATCCACTGCTGGCGCCGTTATTCTCCATGTTCTCCTTGCGTTGATCTGGTCCGAGTAAAATCCCCTGCGGAAGTGAGTCTCGAGGCAGGAAACTGGTATTTATCAGGACCTGCAGGTAGCCCCGTGCCAAATTGAACTTTGACGCGTCCCCAAGTGCCTCCATCAACCACCGTAAAGGTGAGAAGTCACACTTGGCAAACAAACGGCCACATGGCCAGTTTGCTTCATTTCAAATGACATTCTGAGGGGGGAAAAAAATCTCCTGAGAGTTTGTAGAGAATACACAACTGATGCCCAAAATTATGAAAAATCGCCTCTAATATTTCCATTTGTGTATAAAGCTGTGTCAAAGAATTATAATTTATGAATAATTCATGACATGATTTGAGCTGAGAAAAACATTGCTTTGGTTTAAAAAAAAAAAAAGTTTGCATTTGATATGTTTTAGTTTAGATTCGACATTTGTTGTGGAACGCAACTTCTGATCTCTCTTTATCTGAGCAGCCATTTGGGTGTGAGGTGTGAACAAACACGTGCCGAAATCAGATTTAGAGGACGGAGGAAGGCTCGTGCACAGCTTAAAACGTGGTAAGAGGTGGGGGTCGACACGCGCCAGGCTCTAACACGTAACAGACGGATGCAGATCATCATAGCACCTCAGCAAATGCATTTTTGTCCCATATGGTAAACCTTTGGTTATATCGTTGTTTTAAAAAAATAAAATAAAATAAAAATCGTAACGCAGCTTCTATTTTGCAGAGAGCTGACTAATCAGCCGCCGTCAATATTAGAAATGTGCAGATGAGCCGTGCACCAGCAGGGGGTAGCGTGGGGCTGTATGACTGCTCGAAATATTCCGACAGATTTCTGCATGCAGTGCCGAACTCTCAGGTGTCTTGGAGCAGAGTTGGCTCCACTATTAGGTGTGGCTTCTCTTATTTGACTCCATTCACAACTAATGGGTGATGCATTTGCAAGCATCGCTTGTCACAGCAGCTGGTCTGCTTAAAGGTGAATCAGGCGTGACCAGGCTTAAATTTCTTTGCCCACCGGTTCTGTCGGTATTACAGAATCCGTGTCGAGGGAAAAGAAGATCAGAACTTGGTGCTAATAAGGTCCACACAGATTCCTTCGTTCCCTCGGTCTCTGTTGCAGCTTTGGTGCTAATTGGTCACCTGGGGCTATTGCTGACTACAAGTGTCATTCCTCTGGCTCACGTTTTGCAGCTGGATCAGAGAAAGTTTACATTATTTGCATGACAAGGTTTTATTGGAATGGTGTTTAGACAGACAAAGATTTTATAAATTTGCTTATCTGTTTCCTGCAACGTCTTTCAAATAGTTTGCTTGAGGATGCAAATAAGCCACTGTAAGTGAGGTGTACTAGAATATATGGTACGGAGTAAAAGGTACACAGCTTGGAATTATATGGGATAGATCTTCACAAGGAATAGGATAATCATG
Source organism: Girardinus metallicus (assembly GCA_903067095.1). Classification (NCBI taxonomy): domain Eukaryota; kingdom Metazoa; phylum Chordata; class Actinopteri; order Cyprinodontiformes; family Poeciliidae; genus Girardinus; species Girardinus metallicus. The sequence goes on from CAEGAE010072908.1 coordinate 4,401, forward strand.
AGAAGAAGGATGTGCTTATGTTTCTTTCTTTCTTTCTTTTTTATAGACTGCATTGATGTACTATTCAATTATGGCTGCTAAGTCTTGTGAGGTACAACTAGGCACTAATATTTTTGCCCATTTCTCGTTCCATAATAGCTACAAATCAATCACATTGGATGGAGACAGTTTATGAACACCAGTTTTCAATTTTTTCACAGATTCTCAGTTTGATTTAGGCCGTAACTTTGACTAAAATCTTCTAAGGCCAGTCCAGTAATTTTAGTTATTTGGCTGTTGCATCGTAGTGTTGCATATGTACCAAACTCTTTCCATATGGATTAGATTGGACAGTGCTCTGTGAGATGTTTAAAGCTTCTTCATAACTTTGTCCCTGAACCATCTGCTGTGCTTGGTCTTCACAGAACAGTTGTTTCTTGGCATGTATTTAGATGCTTCAGATGCTGAAATTTTCACTTGTATGAAACCTGTCATTTTCCTCTCACCCCACAACCATAGCCTAGCTTATGTTGGCTTATTGCATAACAGTTTTTTGCCATGCCTTACAGTTTGTGATTGCAATATGACAAAATATGGAAATCTTCAAGAGGTATGAATACTTTTTCAAAGATTAGTGAACAGCTTCTAAAGAAAAATATACTGCAGACTGGTTGTTTAGGTTGTCTAGGCAAATAATAAGATTTGTTGTCTTATTATTTCTTATTTCAGCCAAAAATATCAGACTATCTGATAAATCAATTCTAATTTTTAAAGTTTGTGATTTTTCATTACCGATTCCAATTTCTTTTTTGTTGTTGTTTGTTTTTTCCCCTTCCCTTTTTGTGCAATATCTAATTTGAGAAATACAAAATAAGATAAATGATGTTGCATTTTACAGTGTACTTCATGTAATTTTGTTCTCTAGGTTTTTTTCAAAACCCAGGAAATGAAGCATGTTCTTTATATGCTTCAAAGAATTAAAACATCATTCTTTTTGAAGATGACCTTTGGAGTTTTCACAGCTCAATTATTAGAACATAACAAAAATCTTGTAAAGAGAACTCTACATGACTGGATCAAAATGTAATAATTTTTTTTGGTACATCCCCTCTTCCCTTTGTGAGTTTTTCAGTGACATGTTTTCTGTACACATCTAGAGAGTGAGTGAAAAGAGAATATAAAAGAAGTGGAGAAAATAAATGGGAAATATGTGCCAGATGAGAATGAGGGTGAAATAAAGGCTCTTGTTAAGACCACAGAAACCACAGCCCACCACTGGATTCACATACAAAATAAGAAACAAAATAATAATGATAATAATAATAATGAAACACATTCATCATGGAGCTTTCTGGCAATCCAACAAGTCAGTTAATGGGTTCAAGGCTGAACCCATTAAGGATAAATTGGTAAGAAGAATTAAGATGGAGTAAGAAAGGAGGATGAACTTCTGGTACATAAGCTTGCTTGACTGGGAACCGACCTTGCTAATGCATAAGCCTTTTTATTTTCATAACACATTTGGTTTAACAACTTGAGCCATCACTGGTGCACGCTTTCAAATAAAAATGTTAATAAAAATTCCAGTTTCTCATTTCCTTCTCTAGATATCCATCTTAGCAAACCACAAATACTCAATTTCTAGCTCTCCAACTCAACTTTACATATGTCTTTTCAGATTTAAAGGCACAGCTGACGGCTGTTAGTTATATAATTATAATTATATAATTCCCATGGTTCTGCTTCACGTTTTTAGTTGATCTTCAAAATGTGCATGTTTGTGGGTGTTGCAAAGTTATTCAATTTGTCATTGTTGACAGGTCGTTGGAGCTCTCCATAGCACAGAATGCTTAACTGTCATCTTTTAATGAGCTGAATGGCTTTCAAGAATTTTCTTGGAATTTAAAACGGTATATGTGGCACATAAAAAATAAATGTCCTTCAGCATTAATATTTTAACAAAAATGCATCAATATGTATGAAATAATGTTTTATTCTTGAATAATATATAGCATTCAGCAATGTAACACAAAATGAGTGCAACCATATTGTTAAAGCATCAAATAAATTTAAACTTGACAAATCTGATATCTGAGACTTTTTATTTTGTTTGAGAGGAATGTGAAGCAAAGTCCATTGAACAGTTTAACGGAGATTCAGACAAGGGACACAGTTGTTGTATTTCTTTTGTTGTGCTACTCCTAAGGACTGTTTATGTGCTTTCTCAAAAGTATTGATCCCTGTTCTAATAACCATTACATTTTAAATATTACTCTCCTTGATTGGCCAGAAAACTGGCCTTACCTGATCTCAACTGAGAATCTATGGAGCATTAGATGAAAGATGTTTTTATTAATTATTGGAACAAATACGTTTTTCAAATGATATTATAATTTAGTGCAAAAACGCTTGCATTAAATGCAGAAAAAAGTTTGGTTTCAATTTACTCCAGGTCATAATGATAATGACCTTTTCTATCCATACTGTAGTATTTTTCTTGTCAATCCTGGCTTAAGAGAGCAAACATTCCTCCATGACAGCAGGAGGAATACACTCCTAATTCATTCAGTGAGGACCACATGCTCACTCATACACCCTGCTGCCTCCAGCTTCATGTTGAGCTTGACTTATTTGCTTAACCCCTCCAAAGCCTCTGTATTGATTTTGTCTGTTATAAACTTGTTCTCCTTTGTCTCTATTCCAAAATGAAGCCTGTTTTCAGTTTTCGTTCCAAAATTCCAAAGCTAGTTACAAATATAACCAATTTACTTTTTGCTAAGCCTTTGGAGTGAGATGTGCGGTATGCATAAAATTATGCATTTGAAAGGGTTCATCTTTCTAAAATTACTGCTTAGTACTCAAAATTACATATGTCATGGGAAAGTTATCTGTATTTCATTGTCATTTAATATAATTCCATTCCTCTCTGATGAACTTAGGACCTCCGTTTAAGAAAGATTATTCATGGTTTTCAACAGTGCTTGCATATTACAATCTGATAACATATTAGGTATTTGAATTTACTTGAAAATAAAATCCAGTGTATCCAATTGCTCTCAGAAGTCACTTCATTAGTAAATAGACTCCATTTGTATGTTTTAATGAAACTGTTCTGTGAAGGCCTCCTCAAAAATATGTGTTCATTATTATTAGAAAACAAACAGCTTCATAAAGACTAAGAAACACAGCAGACAGGTCAGAAAGAACATTTAAAGCACTATTGGATTATAAAACTACCCTCAACCTTTGGACATGTACCTGAGCTTGTTCATTCCATCGCAAAAAAATAGAAATAATGTGGTGCAACTATAAAATGATCAAGAAATTGCTGTTCAGCTAAATTGACAGCCGAGACAAGCAGCCAAGAGAAACATGGCAATGCTAGAAGAGTTGCAGAGATCCAGGTGGTAGAGTCTGATGGCAGTGTTAGTTGTTCAGTTCTTCTGTAAGAAATAGGTTCTGTGGTCAGACAAAACCAAAAACACATGATTGACTAATACACAAAAGCTATGTGGAGGAAAAATAAGACTGGACTCCACTCTGAACACACCATTTCAACTAGGAAACATGTTGGTGGCAGCTGTGGGGATGTTTTTCTTCAGAATGGACAGAGAAGCACACCAGAGTTGACAGAAAGACAGATGGAGGTAAATGTAGGGCAATCCTAGAATAAAAAACTTAGAGGCTACTAAAGATTTGAGAATAAATTGAAGGTTTATCTTCCAGCACAACCAATACCTTAAACACAAACAGAGTTACAATGGAAATACATCAATCTAATCATATGTCTAAAAGTCCCAGTCAATCCAATTGAAACATTGTGGAAAAGCTAAAATGTGAAGTTCACTGCTGCTCTCCAACCAATCTAATGTAGAAGGGGTCAGAATTTGTTGTCTCTATTTTACACTATTTCAAGTATTTAAAAACCCAATAAAATCTCTGGTTTTAAGCAGCAATATGTTGAAATGTTCCAGGGTATTGACTAATTTTCAGATTCATTCTACATGGTGGTGAGCTATGGAACGTGATGATGTGACCACAAATGAACATTGATAACCACATTCTACATTCTTTGGATTTCTGAAATATAATAAAGATTTTGTTCATACATCAAAGTTATTGAAGGCAGCCAAAAGGAACTTTTATAAATTTGTTTATATTATCCCACGTATTATTTTTCTACTTTCTAATACAAAACGTATGCGTTAAAGTCGTGTATCTTATGAAAAAGAGATTAGAAAATGAATAGTGCGCTTTTCTTCCTGTATTTTTGGGGCTTGTGCATATGTCTTATCTACAAAGATTACCAAATGATCAACAGCCAGAAGCTCACAGGAAGTTAATAAAAGGAAGAAAAAAGGCGCCTAGTGGCTGTTTAATAAAACCTATTTAGTATTCAGATTCTTATCCTCAGAGAGCTGCAGTTCAAAAATGATTCATGATCTGATTCAAAATTAGAATGTGATCTGACGTCATGAAGCACTCAAGAATACTGTAGCACACATGAACATGTCTTAATATAAGTTTATATGAGCGTCCTTCTCAGAATGGCAGCAGCGATGTCAGACTGAACCAGATCCCAGTTTAATTGAAGTCTGGAGTGTTCCCTTGGAAACCACTGCAAGGCAAACAATGTATTGTAAATAAAGGCTCCAGGAGAAAAAAAAGGTTCAGAGAAAAATATTGGGAAACAGAGAAAATGCTATTAATTCTGTGCCCAATGTTAGCACAGGTAATCTAATTAAAAGCCCTACGCTGATGTTGTGACGGCTTTCTGTATACCAGTCACTATCTGTAATTTAAAAGAAAGAAATAAGCACCCTAGAGCAAGGATGAAGAAGACAACACCCCATCCATCTTTATGTTCTTCTTGGGGATTAACTTGTGTGACTGCTTTCCCTTTGTTGTGACAAAAAGAGAAAGCTAATGCACTGAGAAACAGAGCACATGTCCTAAAGAAATAAAAGAAATAAAGAAAAAGAAAATCTATAAAGTTGATCTTGCAGACAAAAGTAAAGCTGCATAAAACATGCGTGTGAAACCTTTCTAAGTTAGCGACCTTATGCTCGTGTATAAAGTCGCTATATAGGTGGTGAGTTGTCTTAGCATAAGACGCATGAAGGAAACATGTGAATGTAATAAAAGTCATGATGGAAAGAAGAATATTTCAAACATCAGCAATTGAGCTTGTGAAATAAAGTCTGAGTTCCCCTTAATTTTGTCCTGAAAATGCATTCCACGTTGCAGGAGGGCAGATGCTGAATATCAAAGAGTTTCTCCTAGTATGTTTGGGTTCTTTAGTGTTTTTCACCTCAGATAAGTCAGAGAGGTGGGTGGTAGTAGCTCAAAGCTGAGGCAAATATGTGATCAGAATGTTTGCCATTATTATTTGGAAATGGGGGAAGGAAAAGTAAATAAGGATCAACAGAAGAATTTGTACTCACTCCCAACATCACTCTATACACATACAAATTACTGAATCTGATTTTGAATCAGATCATGAATGAGAGTGGCTGCTGAAAGCTTAAAGGAGCTGTCTGTCTTTGAGTCGTTAGATACACCTGAAGCAGTGAGACTTGTGCCGGAGGTCCGATTCATTTACATGCATTGCAAATCTGAAGGAGTTTCACCTCTAATCAACATGGACTCTTGTGCTTCAAGAAAGATTAATAATAGACAATGGTTATCATCACATGGTAATGATAGGGTGAGACCATAACTGTAACAGGAACACCTTAAGCAATAAGATATTATTACTATAATATTTCCACAGTTTCTCAAAACTAAGATAGTAGCAGTTTATTTTGCAGAAACATGCTACTACTCAGAGCATATGTAAGTGCTTACTTTCAAACATATTAATACACTAGGCAGTCCTCCAAGCTACATGATGTTTATAAAAATCTGCTTTTGAAAGACATAAATAGGTTTTGAATATTATTTTTAGATGGCTGTCTTCAGGGCTGAAACGATTCCTCGAGTGATTCGAGTACCTCGATTATTAAAATTCCTCGAGGAAAATTTACCTGCCTCGAAGCTTCGTTAATTTATGTTTTATTATTTAGCGCACCGTGTTTCGGTCGGGATTTTATTTGCGCTCTCACTTCCGCCTGAGTTGTTGACGAAAGCTAAGTGTTAGCGGCATACCGTCCAATTTTCAAGTTTTGCCTGGGAGGATTTTATTCATTCATGATAATGTCGGGGTTTTTGTCATTTTTCGGGGGACCAATAAACATCCTTAAAATGACGGGAGCGATGCCTGGAGTACGGCAGCTTTTCTCCTCCCGGTGCTGCTGGTTCAGAGCGAAGGGCGGGATTACTTATACAGGTGGATACACTGAACACTGCGGGCGGCTGTGCTTTAGATGCGTAGCTTTACTGGCTAAACGGAAAATAAATTTCATATCATCCCGGTCGCAACAAATGGGTGGAGGAGCGCATCGTGACGTTGCATACCTGGTAGATGTGTTTCTGTGTGTGACGAATGCAGTCAAATCCCGCCGCTACCATGAACACAAACGCTATGACTGGGAAAGGTGAGAAACTGACTGAAGATGAATACATAAACAGAAAGCTGGAGTATAGACATTTTTTTAATAATAGCCTGCTCACAAGTAGGTAGGCTATTTGTGAGCCTGCCTCTTTATTATTACATTGAATATAATTTCAGATTTTTGTATAACTTTTCTTCAGATTAACTTAGAAAGCAAGCTATTGCTTGCTTTCACTGTGAGGGTGTGTGCTGAGCCCTTTTCTATGAACACTATAAACTAATGGTTGCCTCATCTCTTCACCAACTACATCATTCCACAAATACTGAACTGACACAACAATCACCACACTGCTACTGCACTGTTGACACCATCAAACAGTTCACACTTTGGTGTAAAGACAAACATCCTCATCTTAATATCCGACGTTCACCCTCCCATGCCTCAACAGGACATTTCCAAACTTTTCAGCTTGGGAAATTTGAGATCCTGACAAGCCATGGATAATATTAGCATTGCATATAAGTCAATTAAAAAGTAGTATAATGACAACACAAACAGCATCAACATGTAATGCAAAATAAACTCAGTGTCAACGAGACGTTTGCCCATTTGGTAAAATAATATGATGTGAAACAGATGTTTTTGTCTGTTAGCAATAAAGACTGTCCAAAAACCTAAAGAATTTCATTAACATTTGTGATGGGTTACATCGTTTTTAATGTTAGGGGAAGAAGCAAGTGACAGTTAAATGTTTAGTCAGAAGAATGACTTGTTTGGATTCGTGGTTAATTTTTTTGTTGAACTGGTTAAGATGACATTTGTTGTAAAGGAGATCATTCTTTAGGATGACTCACTTTGTTTGCATTATGCACCTATTTATTACTCCTTTATCTCTGAGGCCCAGAAGTAGGGTCGGCTCAGGGCAGCAGATTGGAGCTTAGGCAGCAGTTCAAAGGGATGATATTCATCTTCGGTGACATCAGAGTTTCAGATTTACACACACAAAACAAATACAGGTATGACATAGGATATTTTCTGGAAAATTTATCCAAGTCTTTTCCATCAATAATAAAATTTAATCCATACAATCACATACAGATATATGTAATATTTGCATGCTCTTAAGGAAATATAGTCTTTATCCATTCAGATTATACACGCTCTGTTGCAGGATTGCACTTCTTGGTGATGCAAAAAGAGCTTTTTGCATCACCAAGAAAGCATTTCATTTTTTACTACCAGCATCCATTAGGTGCCCTCTTTCTGATCAAAGCACGTCAAACACCGGCTGAGTAAACAGCAGAACATCTTCCTGAGATCACTTTGGCTAAAGCAGAACAAAGCAGGAGACCAAAGAAAATCCCACAGGACAGCTTTTAGAGATGAGTTATTTATTAAGACATGCATTATTGATGCTCTGGCAAAAAATTGAATGGTAAGGAAGCTCTGATTCAGTCCATTGATGGTAATAATAACACTGATACTGAAAAAAGACAAAATATCTTGGGTGTCCTTATTACTGTTTGTTTGGCGCCTTATGTAATTTTAGAGTAAATATGCTAAACTCATACATAATTCAGCTGCCGGTATTTATTCAAAACAGGCATTTGGACAATATATATATATATATATATATATATATA
>CAEGAE010072914.1:0-31452 GCA_903067095.1 Girardinus metallicus
AAGCTCAAATATGAAAAATTGGACTGATATTGATATCCGATAGTAACACTGCTGTTATGCCAGATTTACCAATATTTTATTTTATCAAATTTTTTATGTGATTACTCCATTAATCGTAAGAATAATCGATAGATTACTCTATTACTAAAATATTCGTTTACAACTGCCCTAACTGAGATATGTTAAAATCAACCTTTTTTTATTTCTTTTTCTGTGTTAAGGAAACACTCACAGGGGTTGGATGGGCCCCAGACCACACGCACTCCTCTGACTCCAGGAAAAGATGGCGGACCACCATGCAGCGCAGACATAGTGGAGGTAATACAAGCTGTGTGTGGGGTCATAGCTGGTGCAGTTTATACATTAAGTACATCTTATATTTATATGGTGAAATTTTGGTACAATCTGGTAATATTAAATTCACTCCGTTTACCTAAATAGTGCTGAATGTTATATTTATATCATTATGTCTTTATGCTTGAAAGATTCAGGTGTTGATGAACAATACCGTATGACATTATGAAATTCTTTACTGAAAAGAAATCCAAAGGTGTTCAGTGTCGGATTAAATATTATAAGAGGATTTTTGTTAGTTTGATTTTTTTCAAATGAATTTTCTGCTTTTGGGAGCATTGTGCTTTATAAATGTAAAAAATCTCTTTTGAAACCTGAACTTTTACCAAGGGGAGGATGTGTTCATGTGGAGTGCTTATGACCCCAGCTGGCTTTATTTATATAGTTATTATTTATTTGTGATCATTCAGTCACAGCTGATTTTCCACATATTTCTGTCCTCTAACATTAAGTTTTGTTCTCATCAAACTGGAGTGATTGTTACAATATTATTTTTAGGTGAGAAAAAAAAACTCCACTTCTCAATTATGTACTTATTTGTGTTGATCTTATCACAATGAATCTCAATGAACTTGACGTTTGTGGCTGTAACCTGATTCAAAATGAGCTAGTGTAGGAAATTTGAATACTTTTGAAAGGCAAGGTGTATTTGGGATCCAATATGGACCCAGCCGTGGCATGTTGAGTAAAACCGTAAAGGTGAATGAAAATATGGTTAATTTTCACTATTTTTTTGTAATCTTAGGTGTGCATATGACAGTTTAAAATCTTACTATTTATAAAAGAAAAGGTGATGTAGATCAACCTTAGCTGCTTCATCTGCGTTTGTTTTGTGAATTTCATTGGGTCACTCGATTCAAAGTCAAAGAAGGATTGTCAGTGTTCCTGAAAGCACTTTTGCAGCTTTAAGATAGATATATATATAATTAGATCCATCTACTCAGTGAATGCTCTCAGCTTCTCTACATCATAAATCTACACAAAATTCTTCTTTACTCTTGTTTATTAGATACTTCCCTCTTCACTGTGTCTTCGTTAAGAGGTGTAAGTCTTGAGCACCTGAAGCATATAATTGGATTTGATGCATGCTCATACAAACATTGACCCATCACTCATCTTTATGCATCTCAGTTCCTTGTGGAGAGCAAAGTGAAATTAGATTTTTTTTATGTATGTATGGGTGTGTGTGTGTGTGTGCAGATTGTTGTCATAGGATTAGGGTTTTAAACACATATTTATGGATTAAGTGATGGAGGGTAAGACCTTGGAAGTTGAAGGGTTAAATAAAAAAAAAGGTTTGTCAAAGGATAATCAATGTTCTACTAGGCACAGCGTCCACTGGTCAGTGGTATTTTTTTAATCTCACAGTGGTTGTGTTTTTACAGCTCCGTGACTCCACAGAGCACATCCAGGAGTACTACAGGCAGCGGCTTCGGGTGCAGCAGCATCTGGAACATAAGCAGCAGCAAAGACAGCTCTATCAGCAGATGCTGCTGGAGGGAGGTGTGAAGCAGCAGCAGGATGGGGCCCAACACAACCTCACCGAGACGTTTCTTAGCAGGTGGGGGCATCATACTAAAACATTCAGTTTGACCGATGAGAGAAAATGTGATATTAGTTTTACCAGGACCTGTTGCTTTGTTTAGGTCCATTCAGCGGTTGGAGGAGATGAATGTTGGCATCGATCCCAAAGGAGATGAAGTGACGGCGCACTTGGGCCAGCAGTGGAATGGGTTAACAACAAACAGCTGCACCTCCAGCCCCAAGATGGCCGACGTTCACAGCACAGAGCGGGGCCCTGTAAGGAGCAGGTCAGGAGGGGTGAGCAGCACCCCGTTAAACTCTGGGAACCACGGCCAGCCGTCACTCAGCGAGTCCCCAGTTACTAAAAGCCACAGGTAAGAACCTCTTCAGTGTCTGGTGTAACATTTATTATTATTTTTTACATAAACAAAAATGTTCATGTTTAAGGTCAAGATATGGAATTACATGTTTCATTTAGCATTTTTATACACTATAAAACAGTGGATATTATTACAGCCTACAAGAGGCTGGAAAAGTATGGAATTTAAAAGATTTTCCAGACTTTCTTCCATCTTCCCTTCTGTCCTTTTTGTCTCTCCTTTTTTTTTCATTCAGTTCAGTTCAGCGGTTTTTTTCTTTCTTTCTTGCTGCTTTCTCACAGTTTCTGCCAGTTGTCAAAAATGTTCAATTTGTTTAACATTTCAGTTGAAAGTGTGCAAGAAATTTGCACCTAAATAGAGATTTCTTTTTTTTTTTTTTGGTATGCAACCGTAGATGTGCGGGCATAAAATGCAATTCTATATTGTCATTTTCAGTTTGGAAAGAATCAGAGGTTCTGCCGCTGCAGTCCAAGATGATCCTGGCTGCTCCGCCATCAGAAACACACATGAGGTAAACCAAATGTCCAATAACTATGGAAAAACTTCCACTCACAAGCAAGGCTCAAATGCTAAAATACATTTAGATTCTCATTGGAACTCATCAGAGTTCGTCATGTTTCTGGTCTTGTTGCAGCACGTGAAGTCCAAAGCCCAGTTTGTACGGGTGAGTCAGCTTGAGGACACCCAGGCTCTGCGTGCCGTAGCTTTTCATCCATCTGGAGCCCTCTATGCAGTCGGCTCAAACTCCAAAACCCTGAGAGTCTGTGCCTACCCAGAAACAGTGACCAGCAGGTGGGTTTTGTTTGCCAAAGCATGAGACAGTGAAAGAGGACGTAGATTATTATTTGCATTCATAGTATAACACTGGGTACCTTCACAGTCTGGAAGCCTGGAATGTAAGGAATTTGCTTTTGTTCTTTTCCATGTCTGGGTAAAATGGATAAAAAGAAAACAGAGTCTTGGAAAGAAATGAATTTCTAAATAATAAAGTACTTTTCACATTATTTATATTTCATTTACAACCATTTTCTTTAACCTGCCAGATCTCAGTTGGTGAACTTCATCAGTTTGATTTCACAGGGCCCAACAAACGTATATAAAACAGAAATTCTGAAATAGTGTTCCTATTAAACTTAGTTTTAATAGATATTATTTACTAAAACCCAGCTATGCCAATTTTCCTCTAAAATATCTTTAAGAATGAATCTTCAAAAGTATGGCATCTTTAACTGGAAAACCCTGTTTGTGACTTGATAAAAATATTGCATAAAGTTCATAATTATACTTTAATATGTTATAAGCCTTAGCTTAAAATATGTCATTTCCCTTTTCCTCCTAAATATTCAACACTGTGGTTAAAGTCACATGTGTCTTTTACTGTTTTGCCACTTTAGCGGTTCCGGTGCAGCCAAACAGCCGTCGGTGTGTTTCAGGCGAAACAAACATCACAAAGGCTCAATCTACTGTGTGGCTTGGAGTCACTGTGGACAACTGCTAGCCACCGGCTCCAATGACAAATATGTTAAGGTTTTGCCTTTCAATGCAGACAGCTGCAATGCCACAGGTACAGTTTAACAGGTTTAGTACTGCTTTTCATTTTTCCTTCCATATGAACACAGGTAAAAATTCCAGTGAAGATAGGAATTTAAATTTCCACTCGCATACAGTGAAACATTTGCTTAGATGTTTCCGTTTAAAAAAAAAAAAATGTTTCCATGATTCAGGCCCAGACCTGGAGTTCAGCATGCACGACGGTACCATAAGAGACCTGGCGTTTATGGAGGGTCCTGAGAGCGGGGGATCCATTCTGATCAGTGCCGGGGCAGGAGACTGCAACATTTACACAACAGACTGTCAGAGAGGACAAGGCCTTCATGCCCTGAGTGGACACACAGGTAGCCCAGTTGTAAAAACACCACTTTTTATTTTACAACTGATATTTTTCAAACTAATTCAAAATTAAAGTATGACACCACAAGAGAGTCACAATGAAAAACAGTTTAATGCTATTTTACCTGAATAGGTCACATTCTGACTGTGTACACATGGGGCGGCTGGATGATCGCCTCCGGCTCCCAGGATAAAACGGTCCGGTTCTGGGACCTCCGTGTGCCCAGCTGTGTTCGGGTGATTGGCACATCTCTGCATGGATCAGGTGAGTCAAAACACAGATGATCCAGATTTTAACTCAACAATTGATCAGCTGCAGTTCACCAGTCCATACTGCCCAAGCAGTCATATCATTTAAGCCAACCATGTCGAGTTAAATCGTACAGCAGGACATACTCCCCCCCTTTATAACTATTGCTCTGCTTTAAAACATGTTTTATATAATATTGAAATGTCCTTGTGTAATTAAATAAGAATTCAAGTGATGTCATTCACATACTTGGAGTTTATTTTTTATCATTCATTTATTTTTATCTAAGCTTGGCACATAAAAAAAAATGAAACACTCCAGCTACCTCCAGTTGATCTCAATTAAAAAAAAACAAACAGTTCAACTCGGTCTCAATTCTTTTTTTTTTTATCAAAAACTATATATTAGGTATATAGTAGGAACAAGAAGGTTTTAATAAACAGACTGAATATTTCAAAAACATACATACCTTAAAATATATGTTTTAAATCCGGTTGATCCGGATGTGCTTCCTCTTTGTCGCTCAGGAAGTGCCGTTGCTTCAGTGGCGGTGGACCCCAGCGGCCGCCTGCTGGCCACCGGTCAGGAGGACAGCACCTGCATGTTGTACGACATCCGAGGGGGACGCATAGTTCAGACCTTCCGCCCCCATGGCAGCGACATTCGCTCAGTACGCTTCTCGCCAGGAGCCCATCATCTCCTCACCGGTTCCTACGACAACAAAATCATCATCAGCGACCTTCAAGGTGCCCATGTCATTTGCGTACATAGAAAGAAAACGACGACTTAACAGCATGTGCAGCTAATCCTGACCTTCTGACTCCAGGTGACTTGACGAAGCCGCTCCCTCAGACGCTGGCCGGTGAGCACTGGGACAAGGTGATCCAGTGCAGGTGGCACCCACATGACCAGACGTTCCTCTCCTCATCTGCTGATCGAACTGTCGTCCTCTGGGCTCCGGGGCCCTGAGGATTTTAAGAAATTAGCTGTTCACACGAGCACAGTTTACTCTGTTTAGATCAGCCTCTATGTGTGTACTGTAGTGATGGTGTTTTGAAGAGTTGATGCACTGAAAGCCACCTGTGTGAATTGGAATGCTACTGCAGTACATCTGTGTGATTCTGTCACCGTGGGACACTGTATGGATGATGTCAAAGGTCAACTGTAGCTAAAGGTGGATCTAAAACATTTTTCAAATTATCAACGGAAACAAAAATGTATGTGCAGTTGTAATTTGGTTTTAGTGTAATCCCAAAACCTCAAAAGTACTATTCATTCTTCTGTTTGCTTGTTATATTGTGACTGAAAGGGTGGAAGACACGAGAAAAAAAAAAAAAGAGAAAGCTAAGTTCACTTCAAGCACACTTTAAAAACTGCTTTAGTTCTTTAACAATGCACTGAAATATTTTATCAATATTTTGTCAAATTGATGAAAAAAAGGAATAGAAACATAAAGAATTTACCTTTTGTTGCAACATTGCACAGCGTTTCACAGCTCATCAAAGCACAGCGATGTCAGTGGTTTCTATGGGAATCGGTGTCTGGACTCAGCATTGTGGAAGGAAGCAACATTTAGTTTTATACATTTCATAACGTGCCTTTATTAAACATGTGCAGAGAATTAGCTTTCTTTTCTAACTGCATTTCAATGCCAGGTCAAAGTAAATATTTTAAACGTGTCATCAATGCAGAAAATTAGAAGCAGCATTTTGACTGTGCACATATATATGTAAAATAAGTGATTGCCATATTATCATTAAAGATTTTTTTTTATTACTTAGGACATGAAGACTGAAAATATGACTTATCCTGTTTTATTTCGGTTATCAATAAAATGTAAAGTAAATGTGTTTCAGGCCAAATTTTGTCATTGAGACAGCAACATCACTCAACTAAAGGTTTGTATTCATCCCACAGGGAGCTTATAAGCTGATGCTGTAAGACTTGAAGATCATTTTTAAAAACTGTTGATAAGAAAACTTAACAGTGGGATGCAGAGATGAAGCTCAACCCGTGTACTCGAGTTCTGGCCTGAGGACCCCCACTGCAGGCCTTTTCCCCTCTCTCACAACCCACTTTTCTGTCTGGCAACTGTTAAATAAGAACCACTAGACCAGTCAAACCTATATAAAAAAAACTAAATTGCGTTCAACAATGAAGAAAAATATTACAACTGTTGTTGGGGTTGTTTGTGGCTTGGTCTCTCACCTTTAAGGTGTTTGTTTATTTTCTGTACACTGATCAATGATGACTGGGGTCAAAACACTTCACCAGTGGGTCAGAACTTCTAATCAAATGCTGCATTCTTCATATTTTTATTTTTAATAAGCAGTATTTAAATCACCATTGCACACATTTCAGAATAAAATATAACGCAGCCAGAAAAGCAAACTGAAAAGTTTGATTTAGAAAGATAATTCCCAACTTTAAGTCATTTTGCCAACATAAACATACCTCATTTTTGCAGCATGATCTTCAGTACAACTAATTTATAGCAAGTCAAGAATAGAAGCATCCTAGCAATGGGAAAATAAGCTTAATTGATGTGCATACTTTGTTTTGTTTTTTTTAGGTTGGGTATGCATTTTAGTTGTTTATCCTCTGGTGACATAAGTAAAGGAACAAAAGTGAAATAGGATTAAATTGTGGCTGTCTCACACATGTTGCACGTGGATAAATTAAAACTTCACAAAAGAGTTGGATGAACCAATTATATAAAAGCAGCATTTGTATTGTGTCTTTCCCCGTACCGTGTACGACGCATGCATTCATTTTCCAGTGCATCATTTTCTTCCCTTTTTTATGTAATTATTACAAAGTGAATCCTGCAATAGAAGGATCAAGCATGGCACAGTATGGACAGTGGGCTGATGGAGTGATGAAGGTAAAAGGGCAGAGAGGAGGGCCAGAGAGGGATTTACTCTCACACACACGCTGGACTCGATGATTCACTCTTTTGTGAGATGGACAATGAGGGCCTGAGGTCCAGGGCTTAAAAAGGATAGGCACACCGTTTAACAGCCAGCAACTCTGGACACAGACTGGCCAAACTAAAGGTAAAACCTGGAATCATACACAATTATACACATTTATGATACAACCAGGAAGGATTAGAAACTTAAAGAGCAAAATCAGAGAAGCTGAGAACTACAAAGACACAGAGGAGATGGTGTTTGAAGAAGTTCATTTTCTATAATTGAAAAAATATATGTCATTACAAGCTTTAATGCATGTTTCCATTTGCGTTGCACACGTTTTTTAAATGAGGTATGCTTGCCTGTTTTGGACATAATCAGAGCACTTTAAAAAGATGCATTAAGGGGGAGTGCGTAAAAATAACTTGTTTTCAGGCTTTGCTGCAGTGCTGACAGTTCAATTGCTGTGTACAAGAAAATTATTTTGTGGTGCGTGGAGGGGAATTAGAGAGGAACAATAGCTTGGAACTGCCTGATAGGCAAGCCTATTGTCTGACAGCCATTTGAGTCAAGTGCTTTTTCTGGCTCCAACCAATTTTACCACGCTGTGGAGGATCACTCTGGTGTGTGTGTCATTCTTTTTCTTATTTTTATAGATTTTTTTTTGTAAAGTCCTAAGCTTTAATTTAACTCATAAAAATGTGCTCTTTCTAACATCACTGCTATGCATGTAAGTGTCTATATGCATGTAACAGAGTCCAAGAAAGCTTAATAGAGCAAACTTAATCGATATAAACGACAGACTTGACCCTTAATAAAAACAGTTTTTATTAGTGAAAGGCTAATAAAACTTGATAAATAATCTCCCATCTTCCCTGTCCTCTCCTCTCTGAACTACTGCTGGAAGTTTAGGCGTCACAATGCTGTATACCTTAGCAGGAGGAGGCACCCTGTGCGGTGTAGCCGCCCTGGTGCTTCTCATCGTTTCTACGGCAACAGATTTCTGGATGCACTACCGCTACTCGGGCAGCTCAGCCAATCAGGGGCTTTGGAGGTTCTGCATTAACCACAAATGCCACGCCCACACCATTACCGTAGGTATGTGCTTCAAAAGATGTTTGCAAATAAGCTTCCCAGAGGTTTCATTTGCATAGTTTTCACTTTAAGTTGTTATTATTAATTTTTTTTTTATTTTTTACAGAAGCTAAAATGAGTAGCTTACTTGACTGAAAAAGTTTAATTATTTGCATTTGTGTGCCCTTTTTTTTTTCAAAGACTGATTGTTGTCTTTGCATTTTCAGCCTTCTGGGACGCCACCCGGGCCTTCATGCTCCTGGCCGTGCTGAGCTGTTTTGCTGGTACCGTGCTCGGCCTTAGCGCCTTCACTAATGGCACCAAGAACAGGAGGGTCCGGACCGGAGGCATTGCTCTGGTCCTGTCAGGTACTAGAAGGACTTTTACAGCTGGAAAAATAATTACTTTCTACTCCTTGATTTTTGTTTCGATAGGTTAGAACTAAACGTCTTACGTAGACAGAGGACTTTGCTCGCTCAGCCAGTCACAGAGTGAAAAGACAAATATTTTTAAGAGGCTTGAAAGAGCAACTCTTCCAGCTAATCGCTAAGAATCGAAACAAAGAGGCAATTCCGAAATTCCAACAAAGTTTACATTTTCTCTCTCTTTTCTTCTCTGTCGAAGGTTTTCTTGCTCTTCTGGCTTTAGCTGTTTACACAGGAGTGACCGTCACCTTCTTTGGCAAGCGCTTCCTGGACTGGCGCTTTTCCTGGTCCTACATTATTGGCTGGGTGGCTGTGATTTTGGCTTTCGCAGCAGGTTTTCACTTCTTTACAGTTCTTGACTCAGAAGAATATACGTGTTCTCAAATTTCCGTGTATTTACTAATTGCAAGTTTGAACTTCATGGTGCAGAGTTGCTTTATAGCATATGTAGCACGAGAAACCAGTTTCCATTTGAATAAAACAAAAATGGCTCACCGTCTAGTAGGTTCTCTCGGAAATAAGATATGCATTTTAAAAGTAAAACCAATGTACATCATTTACACGACATGCTCACACATCAACAGCGACTAAACAAAATTCTTTGGAAACGTTTCCTCTAATCCTAAAATATACAAAGTTGTATAGGACTTTTACATGCCAAACGTTAATGATATACTTTATGATAAATGTGATTATTAATAGAGGATGCCTCCCATTCGTTCTAGGTGTGTTTCAGCTCTGCGCATACCGGCAGACCTCTGAAGAGCCTGCTCCTTCCAATAACCCGGACAGCTGAACAGGATAAACGCACAGATGGTCCTTCAGGCTGTTGGACTGAACATCATTGTGGAATTTGCTTCTAAAATATGAAATAAAATAAGTATATCCTAGAATAGTCCATTCTCTGCAGCTAGATGTAGTTGAGCCACAAACTGTTGACCAAACATGCCGGAAGTCAGACAGCTATAAATGCAGTATTAGTCTGACATTTTTCCTGTGTTCTACAAGAATGTGGTTTTGAAACTAAACTGTCGAAAATCAGACGCAACATTCCATCTTTCTTACAAGTATAATTTAGGCTTTAACATTTTTTTGGTTTCAGTAATTGCTAGAATTTACAATGCTCACATGGCATCACTGTAAAACCACACAGTTCATCGTATTTAATTAGGCCTTTACCTGACAGAAGATAGTTAATACCTAAAAACATATGTGAAAAGTTTGATGTGATAAATCCTTCAATTACAATACAAACACCTGTTGGGGAAAAAAATGCTTAAGAAGCCCTGTAGTTTGCCAGGATGTGGGGAACACAGAGCAACATGCTGTGGAAATGCTTTTCTACATGAGGACAAGGAATCTGGTTCATGTTTATGGAGAGATTGATGAATTTAAATACAGGACAAAGCTGGGGAGAGGAGTGGGACAACGGTAAGAGGCTGCGAGAGACCTGAACCAGAAGTTGACCTTTAAGCAGGTTAGGTCTTCAAGTTAGCCCCTGACCTTCAAGTTAGGTCAGGGGTGTCTAAAGCATGAGAATTATTTTGTGGGGCATGGGAATGCCCCCAACTTTAGGGCATACCTATGCCCCAAAGTTGTGCCCCAAAATGGCACAACTTTGGGGCACTGCTATAGGAAGTTGATGCAGATAAACTCTTAAAAAAAAAAAAAAAAAAAAAAAAAGGGTATTTCAGAAAACATGCTGGCAAACTAGAAGCTTGTCAAATTTTTGTACAAATAGTAAGCCCGTTTCATGCTTTCACTTTATCATATAATTAAAAAGTACATTAATTTACCAAACATCAGGTGAAAACAAAAAAAAATGAAAGAACTCATTTTGTGGTAGTGGCTTGACAGTGTTGGTTCTTGTGGCAAAAGATTCGACCGATATATATATATATAAGTCATGTTCAAATGTTAGAGTGGCCCAGTTACCGTCCATCCACACTAAAGTACCAATGAGAATCTGACGAGACCTAAAAACATTTTTGCTTGAAACACAGAGATTATGCCATTTTGCAACATTTTCAGTCTCTCCACGTGTTCAAAGCAGGTAAAAACAGCACAAAAGCCTGGCACCTGTATTTGGAACAAAAGCTCGATCTACCAAGTGTCAACTAAAATGTGCGCCATGCTTTTAAAAAAAGAAAAAAAAAGTGTCTGACAAAATGGGATACAGTTGCAGTAATGAGTATATTTAAAATATGAAGTCTTATGGTTGAATGAAATGCTTACATTTCTTTTCACAAATTTACCTGTATCCCCTAACGTTCAGGGACAATGTTCACACACGTTCAACATTAAAACGCGAATACACCAAATTTTACTTCCAAATATTTGTTTTATTTTTAACAGTGCAAAGCAATCTCACAGAGACTACTTTAAATTACACATAATGCAAATAAATATATAGAGAGAGCCAAAGTAGAATTAAGGACATTAACATTTGGTACAAAATTATTTACAACACTCTGAATAGTGCAAAAATCACACAAAAACCGCCCCAGAGTTTTTAAATGGATCATTTGAGGACAGTGGTTGTGCAGACAATAACTGACAGTAATGGATATTGCATGGCAACAACAACAACAACAAAATATCTGCTTAACATTTAGAGGACTCTCCATGAGGATGCAGCAAAGGTTGAAGCGCTCACTGCGCCTACAAAGAAAGAGGCTCCAAAAGAATGGTGATGTTAAAATGTGGTACTCGTACGATTTAAGTTAAAAACAAGAAATTTGAGAAAGGAAAGACAAAACATTATGAGTTGAACGCCAGATTTCTCAGTTAAAATCAAGTGAGATCAATTTATTATTAAAGGGTTACTGAAGAACTAAAGATGTGCACACCGTGAAACCCATCATGAGCTCTACATAATGAAATGTCAGGCTGTAGTGACTAAAACCACATGGCAGGAAGAGCCCCACCAACCCTGAGTGAAATCAATTTAAAATAATTCTTAGCACCATCAACCACCGCAGAACGCCAGCTTTGCCATTTCAGTCCAACCAAGGTGTCTGGGGTTGCGACAGGCACAATGTATGTTTGTTTTTTTTTTTTAAAGTGCGCTTGCTTACTTGAGCCGTTCCTCTCACTTCTTACATTCCTGTTATTGGACTGCTTTCTCCCCCACAAACACAATTCTTCACTTAAAAACTTCACACAAACATAAGTTACATTTTTCCCATGCATATTAATTTGTTGCAAATTGAAATTTCTTTTCCGGACCACATTTCTTTTGCATTTGAAAATTCGGACCTTACAGTGTTATGTGGTTATTATTGATCCCTCTGGTGACCAGAGCAAGAATGCATATACAGTAATCAGTCAAGTGTTAATAACTGCAGACGCATGCATTAGAAATACATTACTGGTTATTGGTCTTCAAGAAGCACGTCGCTTTAGAACAAAAAGCTAGTTTTGCATGAAGACGCTACAACAACTAAATGTCTGAACCAGAGATTTCTTGAAAAAAACCCAAAATCTACGCCTTTTGGACAACTTCTTTGTGTCCCGTTGTGCTGAGTATTTGTGCATTGAAGATGCATTCATCCAGTACTTATTTTACTGGAAAGGAAAATAAGCTCTGAGCATTGATTATTAAACATGTTTAAATCATACCAAAGAAGTAAAACTGCAATCACGGCGGATTGAGAGAAAGGATAAGACCATCAGGAAACTATTATGCCTCTGGGCTGATCTGCGTTAAAGACTTTTCTTAAAAAAAAAAAGAAAAGAAAAAAGAAATCATTTCAACCCACAGCCAATGAGAAAGAACAATTTAAAGTACCCAAAAACTTGCTGAATTTACAGCTGATGAAATATTATGAAAGAGATAGAAAAGTTTTCTCTGTGCACTCATGCAAAATATGTGCACTTTGTGCATCTTTGGCTATGCATAGCACTACGTCTCCAGTGTTGAAGTGCACCAAAAAGCACTACAGCAGGCTAATGCTGATCAGTATAGCCCTATTCAGATTGCATGCTCAGGGTGAACAGGACAATGAGTGACAGATTCACAGATGTTGAGAAGTTTCTGAAAGCAAAGTGCCATCTGACTTGGCTAGTGTGGCACTTTGCTGAGTTTGAGCCGTTGTGGCTTTGGTTTTTAAACAACTGGCACACTGCAACCAGGCAGCGCAAGTATTTATTTGGCTTGGCTCTGTGTGATGACGGGATTTGACACCCGTTTATTTACTGCACTCGGAGGAAGAAGAGCTGTTCAAGTTAGCGACTCTGAAATTGCACGAGGTTGCTGCTCTTCCTCTACGTAACAGCGCCGGCCATGTTGGGAGCAGAGTCTGAGTACGTTAAAGTTGGCCCTTCAGGTTTCAGAGGCTGAAATCATCTTCCAATCACAAGTCCGCCCGTCTCTCCTCCCGTCGCTGAGGATTATGTGTTTTTGTTATACCTGTCAAGACAAAAAGAGAGTTAAAGACAGAAAACAGAATCTGTTGAGTTATGAACTATTTGAAGTAGACAGAATTTCATTTTTTTACTAATGCTGTGAGATGCATTTTCTACTTCCTTGTTTATAGGGCGTGTTCATTTAGTTGTGAATTTAGCACTCAATTTTGTGGACTATGGATTTATAATATCTGAGAACTGATTACAAGATTTTGCGTTGCTGAGACAACAGGGTAAAAAAAACCACAAACTTGTGTAAAAGAAAAAAAAGAAACTAATAAAAAACGGTAACTCCCCACTAGGTGGCAGTATTACATCCAATATAGAAAAGTACCGAGAAGGAGAGTGGTGACTTGAGGATTTTTGTTGTTGTGAATTTCGCACTAATATCCAAGTGTTTGTGTGGCATTATTGTTTAAACTGGATATCAATTACTTGCTTCTCACACTGAAATAAAGACTGAGATGAAAAGAGACATCCTACCCGCTCTGTAAGGTGAACTCTGGCAGAGCACCGAGGGACGTAAGCTGTTCCTCCAGAGCCACGATACGGAGACCGATGTAACCCGAAGACAACAGCAGCAGTACCACCCTGCAACACACACACACACACACACACAGAGAGAACTTTAGACTAGTTCTTCAATGTTTAGACCCACTAACATCAATAAACAAGTAAATGACCTAAGCTGTTTTAAAATCTACATTAACGTTATTTACATAAACGTCACAGAATGAGGAAACAGGTTTTTCTGTTTAAATTATTTGAGATAATCAGGTTTATCAGCATGAGACAACAGAAAGTCTCATGCTTTCATTTGTGGGATGCAACTTCAGCACCAGTACATAAGAGATTAACAAACAGGAAGATAGGAGGGGGTGGGGGACATTCTAAAGAAGAAAGGTGTCACTTACAAAATCAAGTAAATAAAGAGAAGGGTGTTGAGGGTACTGAACTCTCTCTGTACCAGCAGAGACTTGGCTTTTTCAGTCACATTCCACATCCACGATCCACCTAAAAATACAAGTCAACAGCATAAATATTACAGCTCACTTTCTAATTCTGTTGTTTTCTATGCTCATTAGTGAACTTTCTTTTTTTTTTTGAATACTTGTGACACCTTGTGTCCATTACCTGACTCAGAGAGCTCCTCTGTGGATGAGCTGTCAGTCTGCTGACTGCTGAAACTTGAACCGTTTCCATGAGGCACTGCTTCTACTGGAAGGACAGATAAGAGGAAAGCTGTTAAAACTACTAGCAGACCTTGAACTTTGCATGTCTAGAACAAAATTAGGACATGATAACTGTAGCACAGCAAGTTTCGTTTATAACAAACTCCAATTTAGGGAACAAAAGATGTTAATTACTTTAATAATACTTAATATGGTCATAATGTGTTAAGTCAAACATCCTACCTCGGTGAGCTCTCTGCAAAGGCTGGTTCTGTAAGGACTGAGTTTCAGAACCGTCCAAACTGTCATCCAAGCTGGACTGGCTAGAGTTCTGCACACAAAGAACCAGGACTTCAGAAACAAGTAGCATTGCACATTAAAAGAGCACTTATTTGAAAGTTTCTAATGTCAGACTTGACAAACCAGACTGATTAGAGTTTTCTTACCACGTGTTTGCTTTTATCAAAGCTGTTTTCGCCTGAGGAAAAGAGAGGGCTGCTGTTGGTGCTGCCGTCCTGTAAAAGAAGATTCAGAGAAGGCTTGAAATGATTCCCACAAACTATGATCCGCCGAAGTTTTATGAAAAGTAAACGAAGACAACTCGTACAGTAAAGCTGACACCTGCTTTAATTTGAATTGCTGTACTTTTATAAAACCCCTTTCCCGACATTCAGACTTTGTAACAAGAGAAAGTCCAATACATTGCAACACTTTCACCACGACAGTGAAGCACTTCAAAGTTTTTCTCAACAGCCTGACACAATTTGACTGTAATGCAATCAGTCTTTCTAAAGTGATCCTAACTACTGCAACTCAGCTGCTGCATTTCTGGGTTTCTTTTGTAGTTTGTCCCGAGTCACTCACCTCTATCTGAGGGCAGACGGCGCGAAGCAGCTGGTAACACGATTCTCTGTTCCTCAGCGACACAAAGACGTACTAAACAAGAAAAACACAAAGGAGGGAGGATTATTAGCCGCTGGCTTGATGGTAAAAATCCAACAGTGAAACACACCCCGTTGACTTAACTTTCAAAGCAATATTAATGTTGCTAGACAACATCTCATTTCATTCCAAACATGAGAAACTCCATTTGCTTCATGAACGTTACAATTGCAGAGAGTTAAAGATGTTAGACGGACCTTCTCTCCTGAGGTACGAAGAGACAAGGCGTTGGGTACCAGCAGCGCTGTTTTCTGCTTCTTCACAGTGTGGATGGAGGAAACCGGAACGACAACCTGCAAGAAAAAAACAATAAAACCCAAGACGTCAGTCAAGTCAAACATTGCTTTTAACAGAGCGACATGCTGGGCCGGCATACCCTAGTGTCCTTCAGCAGAACCGAGGAATAGAAACAGGCGTGGGTGTCGGTGATGTAGAGGCGACCGTGATACGGCACTTCTCTCTGCAGAGCACAGATGTATGCTGGGAGGAAAAACGGAGAACAGTTTTTCAGCTTTACACATTTATTTGTTTTATTTGATGTTTTCCCATCATTTTCCCTGTACCCACCATGTATCAAGTCTTCTCCTTCAGGAATGTCTGGAAACAACTTGTGGAATGTTTTGTTGTGCTTTGTGAAACTCTGAAAATGAGAGAAGTTTTGCCTTTGAAATTTTTAGCGTAGAATGCATTTTCTTCCCCACAGGAAGATGAAGGACATCAGCATGGGCTTACGCTTTGCGTGCCGGTGCCTTCTGTTCTCTCGAAGCCTTTGTTGTCACCATCAAATGTCTCCGATCTGAAGAGAAGGGGGAAGAAAAAAAGCAAAATCAGTTTGGGATATGATGTCAAGATAAACGCAAAATATCCTTTTCACCCCAAATGAACCGGGGATTAGTTGTTGCTGCACACTGCTGGTCAACTGTCTGAAGGAAAGGTTCCTATGTTTTCTCTTTGCATACAAGGCAAATTGAGCAGTTGAGAATGTTCTGGTTGTAAAAATAAAATCGTTGTGTGGAAACTAAAGGAGTGGAGGATTAGTTATCAATCTAATCAAAGGTACTCCTGTTAGGTTAGCATGTCTTCTAACTAAAATAGGAACTTAGTGATATTTTAGCACAGATGAGAATCAAAGCAGATATGTTTTGTAAGAAAAAAAAAAAACAAGATATAAAAAAGTTACTTTCTTAAGTTTAGTGTGCAAAGATGTAAATAAGTGTTATAAATAGTGTTATTTTTACTGCAATAATTATCTTAGTTTTAAATAAATTTGTTTAGATCATATTTTACATGTTGTTTGTAAATATTGTGTTTTCACTCGAGGTCAGTTTAGCATGAGAATCCGGGCCGCGTCTGCTTGAGACAGCTGTGCAGTCACGCGTGTTGCACGACTGAACAGCAGCTGAGAGTCAGCTCATGTCTTGTGACGCATGAAAACATCCACAACTCCTCTAATAATCAGGATGGAAAAGTTACTTATTGGTTGTCAAATAAAGAAGAAGACTTTAACGGCTTTAGAATATTAAAATCAGATTTATGCCTCCAAGAGTCAACTTAAAGCACTTTTATATGTAAAATTAAGGTACAATAGCAGGCACTCCCATAAAATAGTCATTAAAAAAGAATTTTGTTTCAAGAGTTTCTATTAAGTGCAGTGGGTTTCTTGATCAATCCTACCTGACGGCGATTTGTCTGCTGAGGGTTTTGTGCTGCTGCTGGAGCTCGAGCTGAGCAGCCTCTAAACTCAAGGCTTTCTTCGCCTCAGTCTTCTTGATGGTGCCATTGCTCTGGCTATTCCTGCTTTTCTTGGCTTTGGCTGGCAGCCCGCCACTCTCCACTGGGTAGCTGCTGGATATGGGAAAAAGCACACATCAGAATATATATATATGCATATATATATATATATATGCATATACTGCGCATATCTTCATAGAAATAAGAAGAGCACAGAAGTGTCTATGGGAGAGTTACTGTAAGGACAGGCGTGCCACATCATGATAACTTGTATGTACACAGCCCTGCGATGCACAAGTTGGAACATGAATCTAATATCATTACGCCCTTTTGCAGAGAAGAAAATATTCTCATTTAAACTTTAGCTTTTTTTTTTTTTTTATTTCAAACGAAAACCACCACCCAGAAATTTAAGCCACAAACATCCACATTTTTTCTTTTTCCAACAACCACGTCACTCTTTTAATCAACTCTGGTCTGATTTTGCTTTACAGTCATACAACAAGCTCATTAAATCCATCCACCTCGTTTCCAACACAGAGGAGACATAACTCCTGTTTGACAGACGACAGAATTATCTTTACGATGAACTGGAAATGGTCATCCTTTCTCATAATGAAAAATTTTATAGACACACATTGAGTCAGCGCTCAAACGGACCTACTGGCTGCTTTCCAAGCTGTTAAGTTGGAAAAACTTGAAGTGGAAAAAAAAGTGCTATAAACGCCAGGCTGTCGGATTTACAAAAGTCAATAAATTTTTTAAGGCCATGGCCTGTCCTTGACCAGGAACGCACAAAGTAGATATACAGCACGACTATGTGGTCAGCTGAATGGCAATGTATTGAATTCATAAAACTGCCTTTAAGCTACGATGAAAGGAAAACCATGACACTATTAAAATAAAAATATTTTCATAGAGTTCATGGAATTCTGAGAAAACAAAAGAGATGAAACAAAAGAGAAAATTTAATTTCAATACTACAAAACCCTACTTACCTGCTAACTTTCAATCGCTTTGATGAACGGAAACTCATATACCTACTAGCAGTAGGCATTTCCTGTTCTTCCAGATGGTTAGAAAAGAAACCTCTCCTACCAACTGTTAACGCCAACAAGCTAAACTATAAGACGAAAAGATAGATTTTAAGCCCTCTGTGTAACAAAGTTACGAAACCAATCATCTCCTACGCCACATCCTGCCAGAAACACCTACAGCTGTGTTGACTAGTTCAAAGGCAGCCACTTTGTGTTGAGGGTGGTGTGACACTCTATAGCTGGCTGACGTCAAACCCAGACACTCCCCCAAAGCTAAGGGAAGCGTGAAAAACACCAGCCAATAAACAGAGCCCAAAGTGCCGTCTCCCCTCCCTCTCTTACACAAGGACATGCAATGCATGCAGAGAAGGCTTTCACATACGAGAGGTTTAAGGAATCCCACCTACAGGCACATTTCCTACCTCGAGTAGTCTCTTGAACCATCCATGTAAACGAGCAAGTGAATTATTCAAACACTTTAAAGCCAAAAGAGATGAATTATCCTCATCTTGTG
Organism: Girardinus metallicus; assembly: GCA_903067095.1. Lineage (NCBI taxonomy): Eukaryota > Metazoa > Chordata > Actinopteri > Cyprinodontiformes > Poeciliidae > Girardinus > Girardinus metallicus. Next base: position 18,616 of record CAEGAE010072914.1, read on the forward strand.
AGTGAATCCAAATTCAAATATGTTCCTTCAACCGACTAGCTAAAATCTTGTTAAATAAGCCTGATCGACTACTAAAAGTTGCATTTATTTATTTTTAACATTAAAAATGTAAACGGTAAAAACATTTTCCACCAGTCTCAATAGCCACAATCCTGCTTGACAAGAGTCAAAATAAAAATTAAAAAAAAAAAAAAAAAAGCGAAAACAAATTCAGTGCTCAAAATATTGCAAGACATTCAGTGAAACTTGTTTCACAGCTCTTGAATGGAAAATATGTCACGAGGCACGAGGAAGGCGGCTCATGTCATGTAAGTTTTGCTAAAGCTCTACCCAGTAAACTAGTTGTGAGAAACAAAAGAGCTTTAAAGAATATTTCAGACGCTTCCGGCTGCATGTCATTTCCAAACAGCCACTTCTACCAATCCTCCCCTTTTCCTTACAGTCTCAGTGTGAGTAAACTGCTGTTAGTCAAGTTCCAAAAAAAACAACACACTAAACCATTATGTAATTAGTGTTTAACTGTTGGCTCGTTGTATGCGATTGGATATGATCACCTGACCCATTTCTGCTCAACAGAGGAGCGTGAAGCACAGAGGCTTTTGGATTGTACTCCAATCGGCCGCGTAGTAATTTTCTCTTCATCAGTCAGAACTAAGTTGTTTTTTGATGCAAGTAAATAACGTGCCTGATTCCAAGATGCTCTATAATTGTGGGTTAATGTGTCACAAAGTCATGTGTTGGTGTTACAGTTTCTAAAGGCATTTTTCATCTCTGTAGAGTTCAATATTAAAACTCCTTGAATGAAAAACTAGTAAAAACAAATAGGTCATTATACATTTCATAATAATGAAACTATCTTCCTTGAAAGCATATGGAAATATATTCAAGCAATCAAATTTTACATAATTAAAGGTTGTTTCTAATTTCAGTTTTTCTTAAAGGGATTATAATTTTGACACATTCAATTCAAACTTAAAAAAAAAAAAAAAAAAAAAAAAAAAAAAAAAAGTACTTTAAGTTTATTCTGCTGGTTTATGAGGCCAAAGAGTGGAAATGAGTAGAGTTATTAATTTTCATACATTTAATAAAAAGGGAGAAATAATAATAATGATTTCAAAATGCTTAACCTGTTGATCAGAGACGATCAAGGTGAAACTGATTCTAATTTCTTGCTGGTTCACTGGAGCGTCGCTAAATGTGTGTGTTTAACAACTGTATGAATGTGGCTGTAAACCCAAACAGTAAGGAGCTGGTACACCGAAACATATATTTACTGCGAACATTAAAATCTACAAACGCCAAGTAGTGCGAGATTGATTTTGAAGCCAGATACTGGTAGCTGTTAAAATGAGAATGCAAAAACCACATCCTGCAACATTCAGCTACTTCACAAAGTGTTGCATGGTTATGTGCTGTACATTTATAAGTATAAAGTTTGATCTAAAGATTATCAATCTATGACAACTAATCGGGTTTTAATAAATGCTGCTTGTGTCATTTTGATGAACAAAAAAATAAAAATAAAAAAATGGGGGGGGGAAAGGATTTATGTTATCCAAATCAGAAAATGTTTGTACATTTTGTAACAAAGAAGACATTACAGAAACTTGGTTGCGTGTCAGCAATCCCCCCCCCAAAAAAAACAAAACAAAACAAAAAAACAAAAGCATGAAACATATCCATAACGCTGGTGTCACTTAATTACCACTTTGCATTTACAAAGCAGGAGGAGACCCATAGGGGGCGGGTCTGCTTCATGCTGGGAAATTACCCTTTGACCTACTTCCTTAAAGCACCAACCCACACTGCCTAGTTTAAAAAAAATATTAACAATCCAGACTTGTTTCATTTCCACTTCAAAATAAAAAAAGTACTGCAAAGACTACAATTAAGGTAGAACTGCATTTATACAAAAAGTACAATTTATCTTGCATTGAACACAAAATCCTGGCATCATGTGTTCCGAGATTATCACCAAGAGAACACATTAGTTGGGATCATTTATCTGCATTTGATGGTAACATCTTAGGAAACAAAACATAGCCAACAACAGATAGTTAATATTATTCACCAGAGCTTATCCAATGGATTATGCAAACAAAACAGGATTATTAAAGTAAAAACAAACAAACAAAAAAAACAGAGTCTTCTGTTCCCTTCAATGTCCTCAAATATTAAAAAGCCCTCAAGACAAGTCCACTGTCCATTCTGATAGTTGTAAACGTTAGTCAGAGACCAACAAGTATAAGGGTTTGACTTACCCATTTAAATTTCCAGGACAATTAGCATCATCCAAAGTGCTTTGTTCACTTAGCAAATCTTTTCTTTTCTCCATACCTAAATTTCCACCTTTTCTTCCACGATCGCAAAAGTCTGCTGCCTCGTTCAACCTCACGCAACTCAGTGACAGTTTCCCAGCACCTCTGGACTATATCCTCAATATCTATCTCAAAGGAGAGTAAAGGTCTTGTTTATTGCGACCTTTGAAAGGAAGTGGAAACTAAGCATGAAGATAAAGCCAAAGCCAGGAAAAGATGTCAGGACAATACCTTAATAAAAAGAGAGTTATTCTGTTTCAAACCCCAAAAATACACTCTCAGCCACGGTCTTTGTCGAATTAAGCCGTGTTGTCGTGGAAACACTCAGTGTGAGAGAATTGGTGGAAATGTGGGGGTTGAAAGCAGGTTGGAATACTAAACTACACAATTCAATACCCTATGCTCATTAGCAACATGATGGGGGCCCAGCTGCAGCGAGGGCGATATGCACAACAATAGCTAACTTAGTCCCAGTTCTATTAGTGGATAGGGCCATGAGGAACTATTAGAGGGAGGCCAGAGAGCACAAGCTCCAATGCCTTAAGTTTAACAAAAAAAAAAAAAAAGGGGAAAAACTCTAAAGAATAACACCCATGTCCAGGAAATGCAGTAAATTACATCACCTCAATATATAAGAATTAGCTCCTCTTTTATGGATTTTTCCATGAACGTGACATAATTAAAGATCTCAAGATAGTGTAACTGCACTCGTCACCGCAGTCTACTTTAGTCACGTATCAATTACTTCACTCATCCTGTATCAACATTACGTGCCACATTTCTAGTGCAAACATGTGACAATCGCCTACAAGATCAGCACTGTCAAAGTCAGAAATAGATTTGAACACAAAAATATTTAGGGCTGAAATGATTCCTCGATTGATACGAGTAACTCGATTATTAAAATTCCTCGAGGAAAATTTATCTGCCCCAAAGCTTCGTTAATTTATGCTTTATCATTTAGCGCACCGTGTTCCGGCTGGGTTATTACTTGCCTTAAGAAGCGTTCTCACTTCCGCCCGAGTTGTTGACGAAAGCTTACTGTAAGCAGCATAATGTCCAGTTTTCAAGTTCGGCCTGGGAGGATTTTATTGATTGATGATTATGCCCGGATCTCTGTTGTTTTTCAGGGGACCAATAAGCATCCTTAAAACGACGGGAGCGATGCTTGGAGTACGGCAGCTTTTCTCCTCCCGGAGCTGCTGCCTGGTGGCGGTTCAGAGCGAACGACGGGGACGAGCGCTGAAGGTGTTTTTACACAGGTGAGTGGATAGGAAGACAGAGCACATAACCCCAGTTCTACAGTCCCTCCACTGGCTCCCTGTAGCTCAGAGAATAGACTTTAAAATACTGTTAGTTTATAAATCACTGAACGTTTTAGCACCACAATACATTAAAGATCTGCTGTTGTTCTACCAACCTTCTAGACCCCTCAGGTCTTCTGGTTCTGGTTCTGCTCTGCATCCCCAGAGCCAAAACCAAACGAGGAGAAGCAGCATTCAGCTTCTATGCACCACAAATCTGGAACAAACTTCCAGAAAACTGTAAACCAGCTGAAACACTGAGTGCCTTTAAATCTCGACTAAAACCCCACCTGTTTAGTTGTATTTGAAACGTACTCAACGATGGCATTTGACTTAATGTAATGTTTTGATTGTTGATTCTATGATGCATGACTCTGTGTTTGTTATGATGTAAAGCACTTTGAAATGCCTTGCTGCTGAAATGTGCTGTACAAATAAAATTTGATTTGATTTGAAATTTGAGAGACTAAAGACGGCGGGCGGCTGCACATTGTAAGTGTAGTTTTACGGACGAACCGGAAAATTTATTTCATATCATCTCTGTCTCAACAAATGTGTGGCGGAGCAGACCGTGGCGGCACGTAGCTGATGGATGTTTCTGTGTGTGACGAACGAAGGTGTCAAAACCCGTCGCTAACACGGACACAAATGACATAAAAGTCTGGGCAAGGTGAGAGTTCATCTATTAAATTGACTGAAGATGAAAACATAAACGAAAAGCTGGAGTATAGACATTTCTTCATTAGAGTATTTGTGAGCTTGCCTCTTTATTATTAAATTGAATATAACTTCAGAGCCTTGTACAACTTTTCTTCAAGTTGACATAGAAAGTGAGCTATTATCTTTATAAGTTAATTTTATAAACTACAGAAAAGTTATTGTTAGGGAAGCTCAAATGTGAAAAATTGGACTGATGTTGTTATGCGATAGTAATACTGCTACCAGTATTACTAACATGGGTAAATGTTAGATTTACCAATGTTTTATTTTATCTTTTTTCCCCTGATTAATCGTAAGAATAATTGATAGATTACTAAAATATTCAACATCCCTAAAAACATTACAGAAATGCTCCTGACCATTTTCCTGAGGCCTTTTATAGCATGTACCCATCTGTTCAACATAAAAAGATTGCAATACTAGTCTAAGGTTACATGCCATCTATTTAAACAAATAAAAAAAGGACAATGTTTTATCTTTTAACCATCCTATATAAAGGCTTCAATAGATAAAACATTATGCATTTGTGCAATCTGAAAGGCAGTCAAAAGTAAACAACTGTTTAATGAGGGATCAGCTGTCCTGAGAGGGTAAATATGTGCGTCAGTGTTGGACAAAGGGTCATGCTTAAATTTTCCTGACGAGCCCAACAGTGGGCTACGACGACAGACTGCACAACTTCTTCTCTTGGTAAATTAAGGCTGCACAAAACAGTTTATACCAATAAAACATATGTTTGCAACGTGGGCTCACACTGCTTATTCAAACACTTTTAAAGTATTTGCCAGTTATTAAAAGACAATCCAGCCCTTAAAGGTTTTTGCAACATGACCAGATATTCAGGACTCTGGCTCATTTATACAGCAGAGAAAATTCAAGTGATCATGAGGATTCCTTGAGGAATGGAGATCTGTTGCTTTAATTCTCTGTCCCGAGTTGAGACAGATGATCCCAGAGGCCCTCCCACAGACACCAGCTTCGTCAGCTGGTTTGCCACGCTAGCACCCTGAAGACCCCCCCCCCCCCCAAGTAGAGAGCTCTCCCATGACCGATACAGCTGCTGTAACAACATGGGTCTCAGGTTCACGTCTGAGCATAAACAGCAGACTTGACACCCATGAAATGTTTAAAAAATAAACAGAAACCACAAAGTGTGACAGCACCATCTTGTGGGCAGCTGAGGACAATCCTTTTAAAAATGATTAATTTTCCTTCATGCAGCAAGAATCTGCTTCATCACAGCAGGCATATTATAATTTTGACCTAATTAAAAGGCCTTTGTCACTTTTTTTTGGAGGGGCACAGGAGGTACAAAAGCATAAAAATGTGTTTATTCCATCAAATATATATATACATATATATATATAAAAATAAGAGGTAATCAGGTAAAGTAAGCGTGCATGAGCTCCAGCAGAGTACTCATTAAGGGCAACAAAAGGATCCAGTTTTCATTGCAACATTCAGCAGCAGACTTACAGCACACAGCAGGGAAAAAAAAAACAAAAAAAACTTTGCATGTCTCCCAAGTGTAACAGGGAATGTTTTTGTGTGTGTTGCTGAATAAGTGTAGCTGTGTGTTTCAGAGTAGGAAGTCACGTGGACTAGAGCCCGAAATGACTCCCTGTACTTCCTCCATGAAGACTGGGTCCAGAAACAGAGAGCGTCTCTCTTCATGGTGACTGTACTGTCGGCAGGCAGCCGTATGAACAGGGAAAATGCACAGCAACATAGTGAGAAGGGTTGGGGAAAAAAAAAACTCACAAGGCTGTTGATTGTTTCTAATCTTTGAATCCAGAGGGTTTATTTTCGGTTTGGAAGTCAAAAATAGAAGCTTCAAAATGAGCCGCCACTAAATTAAGTCAAATACTGATTAAAACATGCTAAATTCATTATATTGCATGCTGAATGACAGCAAAATGGTTAAGCTGTAAATCCTAAAGGGCATACATAAAGCAGTAGCAATATCAGCTGAATGAGTGTAAAACAGCTCCTTTCTGTTGATTAAATAACATTACTTTTATGATATAATTATAACTTTTAAAAATAAAAGCTATTAGACCCAGTTACTTCTGGTAGTGTAGAGAAAAAAAAATAGACATTGTTCTAATGGTTTTACTGGAAGAAAAGATGAACTACCCTCTGGCTCTTTAAAACATAACCACAACAATGAGATATGAGATATTTCAGGAAGCTTGTGAAGATTTAAAAAAAAATCTCAATTGGAACTGATGACAAGGTATTGAAATGTTTTTCAACAAAACTCCCAAATCTCCTTCAAAATTTCACATGCTTGACTTCATTCTGACACCCCTCTCCTTTTGGCCTTTGTCCCTCCCACTAAGAATGAGAGCAGAGGAGTTGAGGGTAGAGTAGGTAAACAAACTGACTTCCCTGCTTATTCTTAAGCTTGTGTCCACTAGATATAATTTGTAGCATTGTTTGACCACCTCCATGTTGCAATACTATGGGATTTTGCATGCGTTTCAGGGAGGGTAGATAAAATTCTCACGCAGGCTCAGAAGGTGATGCAGCTAAGGAGAACATTACCGGTTTTCCTGGCTGCGCAACAAGAGCGCTGGAGCAGCCAGTCATTAACGGCAGTCGGAAAGGCTACCCCGAACTTCAACCATGAACAGTTCGGTACTCTGCAACTGGTTATTAAGTGATAAACAGTTCTACAGTTGTGGTTTTCATTTTCGACATGGGTTTGCCCTCTCTGCCTGGCACATATATGATTAAGACCCACAGAGACTCCGCAGCCCACAGCTGCGCCGTGTGTCCTGGAAGCATCTTCCTGGAGCCTGCAAAGCTGCCACACCCAGTCTATTCCAGAATCCTGCAATTGCATGCATTGCAGCTGTGCCAGCTCCCTTTGCTATTACCAGGGCAATTCATAATTTTCTGACAATGTGCTGTGCAGGTCTGCATACAAAGCATCTTACAAAGAGCCAGCTAGACAATGTTCAGAATTAAAGCTTCCTTTGTGCTCACTTCCATCAAGTACTGTGCATTTTACAAAACAACCCTGCTGCATGTGTGTGTGTGTGTACATATATGAAGAAAGGGATAACATGGAATGTTTTATGGCATCTGTGTGCCATAAAAACCTTTCATAGCACAGGAATGCATGTTTTGTTCAAATGGACTGTCACCCACCATGCCACACTACACATGCAGCACATTACTGATAACTAGCAGGCCACTTCTGATTGGAAGGGGCTGTCAGACACCTCCAAATGGCTATCTATGGGGCAGCAGGATAACTCGTATTGGGGGGGGGGAGCATTTATATAACATAGTGTACCACCTGTGCTTTACTCATGTGGCCTAAAAATAGATTTTCTACGAAAATACAAACTCTCATTTGATATGTGACAACTGTTGCTTGAGGGCAGGGAGAAGACACACAATCCCCCCTCCTATAGGGAGATGTTTAGAAGGAGGCTGTTTAGTAAATGTGAGGTTGTGTAAATCCACCTCTGCAGGGCTTGACAACCGTTAAACCATAATCAGCAATGATGGGAAAATAAATGACGATGATAATCTGGCCCACACAGGCAGGCTTCTGACGTCATGGTTCCTGAGCAGCAGGTAAAGGCGAGATTAGGAACCTACCAAATCCAGACCAGCTTTTGTTTATGCACATTTTCCACCAGCATGGATGCTTATTTAAACTGACCGGATTGCACATGTACTCCTGTGGATAAAAATAACACAATAACAAGGCCGATCTGGGTCAGTCGCCGATGTGTTTGTGAACTACTGTGAAAAAGGGAAGTCGAATGGTGATCAACCATGACAGTTACTCCTAGAATATTGACGTGTATATTTTCAAATAAATACTAGGTGGAAAAATGGCAATCTGACAACAGTAACAAAAGCTAAAAAAAACTAATAAATATAATCATCCTTTATTTGACTTTACCCGACAATGACAAGGCGGGTTATCTCAAGTTTATTTAAATACCACCGCATCCTCAGCCAGGCAGATGGCTAGCATGCTAGCAGTTTATGCCATTTAGTAAGACGTCCTTTTCTGCCGTAAAATAGATTTAATGGGCCCCAATACAAGTGCTCTTTACATTAGACACCAGAATCAAACTATTAAGACTCACTGTTGTCAGCGAATAACCGTTAAACAACGGCATCCAACATCCGGGTGATGCTCACCCGGCAGATAGCGGATCAGCTAGCAACATTCGTTCCGCTTACCTCTCCTTCATGAAGTGCTTTAGTCTGACAATGGCCTTCTCGTCGATCTTCCTGAGGAAGGTTTTCAATCTCTCTCTCTTGTTTTCAAGCATTCTTCCCTCAGCCAGTGGTGGTGGTCCGTCGGTTCGCGTAGAAACGACTCCACGCCAAACTCCACCGTTCTTGTTTGGTTTCTGCTTTTTTTTTTTTTTTTTTTTTTAACCCCCACCACCTCCTCACTTCATCCACGGCTGATTAGGATAATGACCTTAAATCGGACCAAGTCAGAAGACCAATCAGAAGCGATGAAGCCAGAGAAAAAAAAGGTCATGTCAGACAAGTCATCCAATCAGAATGAAGAGGCTGGGTTCTCACAGACCACCCATTGCCTTATATGGTAATGCTGGGCTTTCCACGTCTAACTGTAGAGATGTAGAAAAAAAGTGCAGCCGGGCTTGATATTATTACAGGTGAGGTAGCTTCATTCAGTATATTTTAAGAAAAAAAATAGACAACAAAGAAATTGTGTTAATCCTGTTTAAAATACTATGTTATTATATCACAATAAACCCTGGCAAAGAACTGTAGTCTCGGGTGGGGCACTGGTACTTACTATTCATTAAGTCTCAATACTTGTTAAACTTTAATGTAATTTTTCAAATTACTTCTATGAATATAAATAAAATAACAACAACTATAATTATTATTATTATTATTATTATTAGTAGTAGTAGTAGTAATAGTAGTAGTGTTTAATCCAATTTATTTATTTCATGTTTTTACAAGTCAGTTGATATTTGACATTTAGCTGTCAGTTTAATTAAACTAATCATAATGGGAGTGTGCTTGTCACGAGTGTTCACTGTTCAAATATTGTACTTTGCAGGTGCGTTTTGTCAACTGACTTTACACCTACATTGCAGTTGAAGCTTGCTGACTGTAACTAATAAAACTAACCTTGAGGAAGTTGGTTAAGAGTTTCCAGGAGTCGACCCTGAACCTTAACATCTACCTTGAAGGTGTGACAAGTGGTTCCAATAAAAGTGAAACTCACAGAATGTGAGGCTTGAAAATGTATTAACTTGCAAAAGCTATCACGCTCTTTGAACTTTTTCACACTTTGTCACTTCACAAACTTGAACACAGAAATGATGTGGATGAATTGCTTTGGTCAGATAATGCCAATATTGAACTTTTTTGGCTTACATGCAATATGTAATCCGCAATGCCAATGAAGTTAGTATTCCCTTAGTGAGTAATGGCTGTGGTACTATTATTTACTACAGTACAAAAAGGGAAAATGGTAACAGTTAATGTGAAAATAGGTGAAACTGAATACAGGCAGTACCTGGAGGCAATAGACCTGAGGCTGGGAAGCAGCATAAGTTGGATGATAACCCATACGGGATGATAACCTATACAATACTGAAGTGGAACGATTTAGATCAAAGCATGTTCATATACTAGAATGGCGACAGTCAACACCCAACTCCAAATAAGAATCTTGAAAACTGATGTTCACCTATGCTTGCCATTCAACCTGGCTAATCTTAAATATTTTGCCAAGAGCGGGTAAAAAAATCAAGAATCTTTCCGAAGGACACTCATCTGTAACTATTAATTTCATGGACCCAGTGGACTGAATAAATTTCCAAAATTTCAGATTTTCATTAATTTATTTAAATTTCTGTTCTCCTTCGCAGTTATGCACTACATTTTGCTGGTCCATCACAATCAATCCATACACTGAAGTTAGGAATTATAACATGAGAATGTGTGAAAAATTTTATGTGATCACAATATAGCTTGGAAAATGTTCTTTAAACATCTACTAAAATTTTTCATCATATCCCCATCTAATTTTAAAGTTCTAATGATGTTCTGAACTTTATGTTCATACTGATTAAAACACAACTTTGTTTAGTGTATTTCAGCACACCGGGACAAGACCTTGAACACATAAATGACATTTATCAAATAGAGGTTCAACAAAAGTTGAGCAAATATTAGCAATGAAAGCTCCTTTTAGTTTCCTCTCAGACATCTCAGGCACCACCAGGAACAGAAGAGGCAGTGTCTAGCCTCATGACAAAGCATACACACCACCCTCACACAATCTGGCTCACATAGGCAGATGACGGTTTTCCCTGCCGTCTCCACTGCCACGAGACAAGGCACATACAGAAAAGGAAATTACAGTTCTCGAGGAAGTGTGTAATAGGGTTGCGTGGATTCAGCGTAGGAGTCAGCAGGCTTTTCTGTGCTAAATCATCAGTGTGATGGATAGATTATTAATTGGGCAAAACAGACAATCTACCTTGGATCCATGACACAAAATCCCACTCTCATGTGTGTCAGTTGGTTTAATAGGATTTGATTATTCATATTTTTGAAGATAAGCCTTACATCTTCTATCAGTCATCAAGAGGGCGTGCTTTACAAAACATCAATGTAATCTTGAGAAAGATAATCTTTACCTAAATTTCCACAGAAGCTACCACCCTAATGATATCAGTGTAGTTGACATGACACATTGATAAATAATTGGAAAAATGCAGCAAAGGTCCGACTGATATTGTACTTTTTAAAGTTTTATTAGATAATTGTATGATGATTAAATTTAAAGGAAAGACCATATAATTTTACTGTTTTACTGTTTATTACTCAATGCATGCATCAATGCAGTTTCCTAACTGTTTCCCCTCAGCTTATCAGCTGAGAGTAAGTGATTAGATGAGCTCATCAGGACAGCCTTTGGTTGCACAGCTGTTTCCAGTGTAGAGGGTGGGAGACAGAAGAACTCTGTCTAAAATAACATCACTGATGAACAATGTGGGGTGGGAAACATTGGGGAAGTCAACAGTGGTCTTCAATACAGGCACACCACGGGGCTGTGTGCTTAGTCTGGTTCTTTTTACTCTGTTCACCCACAACTGTATACCCATCCACTCATCTAAGAGTTCTAAAGTTTGCAGATGATACTGCTGTAGTGGGTCTGATAACAAACAATGATGAAATCCTGCGCAGAGAAGAGAGAAGCACCTGACCAACTGGTGTTCACTGAGCAGCCTGGTTCTCAACACCAGCAAGACCAAGGAGGTCATAGTGGACTACAGGAGGACAGTGCACACACCTATTACAATTTAAGGGGAGGCAGTGGAGCATGTGGACAACATCAAATTCCTGGGCATTCACATCACCTCCGACCTGATCTGAAGGCCAAACAAAGACTCTTCTTCCTCGGGAAAGTGAAAAGGGTTGGACTCCCAGCTCTGTTGCTCAATAACTTCTAGAGCCATGATTGAGAGCATCCTCTCAATATTACTGTGCAGTATGTCCAGGACAAAATGGACATGGACAGGTAGGGCTGGGGGATATGAGGAAAATCTAATATCCTGATATATTTTTGCTATATCACGATACACAATATATATCATGATATTCTTATATGAGCTCTAATGTTATTTTAAACTACTCCTTGCAGCATGATGTCACCCACGCAAGTTCCCGCCCCCATTTCCCTGCTAGACTTAAATGTAATCTCAAATAAAAAGGGATGCAGTGTTTTGCTATGAACTGTCTACACTATGACTATATAACAAGATGAGAAATAAGTTTTAACTAAGAAAAAAAAATAGTGAGGCAGAGGGAAGCAGGTCAGTTATGCTTGACTTTGACAAACTTAACATATAAATGTGCTGTGAAATAAGGTGTGTTTTGGTTCAGCTTAAAAATAAAAAAGGCGACTTACACACAAACTGACAGAGCATCAGTAAAGCAGGTGTTCAACCATAGCTGTGTTAGCATGGCTAGTAGCAGCGGTAGCTAATCTACCACAGTGATCACTTATTAATAAAAGCAAAATACACATCAAGTCTAAAAGCATAAACAGTAGCGAACTGAATGTTGTGTTCTTGAGTGTTTTTGGTTCTGAAGCCTAATACATAAGGATTATGTATTGTAAGTTGTAGCAACTGACAAAGTCGCGTTGTTGTCAGTTGCTATGGCAGCGAGTCTGCGTGTATAGTAAAGCCGACAGAGAACGAGAAAAAAAGAATGAGCAACTTTTTGTCGCAATAGTTTTATAACCACTGCCAAATTATTAATCCAGCGCCGTTTCTCTTCGGAACTAAACGAGTTCATCTGATTCCTATTCAGTTACTGTCTCATTCAGCCGTTCACCTCAAACTTTCGCCGTCACCATGTTGTTTCCTTGGGAGCAGCGTGATAGACCTTTTTCACGCTTCCGCGTTTTAAAGCGGATGTGGGGTTTGACAACTTCCGGTGGCTATAGCGTTAGCATT
>CAEGAE010072915.1:0-18959 GCA_903067095.1 Girardinus metallicus
TACATTGAATTAATTTCAGATTTTTGTATAACTTTTCTTCAAGTTAACAAAGTGAGCTATTATTGTTACAGGTTAATTTTCTAAATTACAGAAAAGTAACTGTTAGAGAAGCTCAAATGTGAAAAAATGGACTGATATTGATATGCGATAGTAACACTGCTGTTATGTTAGATTTACCAATGTTTTATTTTATCTTTTTTAAATCCGATTAATCGTAAGAATAATCGATAGATTACTCGATTACTAAAATATTCGTTTCCAACAGCCTTACTTAACATAGTGTTTTAAGTAATACTTAAAACACTTAATAGTGTTTTAAGTATATAAGAAGATATAAAAATATATAAGTAAGGGAAGAAACTCAACCATTTAGTGAAGTAGGAGCCTAAAAACACATCATTACTAAGACTGTGATAAAGTACGGAAGAGAAAACTTGTCTGTATTTTAACCACAGTCGGGGAATTGTTCCATTGCATTCAGGCGCCACTTTGTGGATAGTAGTGTCTGTGTGTGTGGTGATGTAGGTTTGAGAAGGATAAAGACCGAGGCGTGCATACTGGCAGGTTCCCTTTGACCTGTGGGGGCTTTATTTTCTCCCATATTCATATTGGACTAATACACTGCCTTTCCCATGCCAGCGCAAAACCCTGGAGGCCGAGCCCTCTCCGTCCCTCTCCTCTCTTTGGGAACCTAAGATGTCAGCACACACAAAAGGGGCAATGAAAGCTGTCCAACTCAAGCAGGGGCCATTATTTACAGTACCAAAAGAAAATTGATCTTCTCTCAAATACTAACCCCTCTTTAAGAATCACAGATCTGTCATCCTCAATTGCATCTCCTTTTTGCCCTTTTCCAGTCCTTTTCTTTGATTCAGTCTTGAAATCTCTTCTCCCCCTTAACTTTCTTTCTATCATGTCTTTCACCCTCTTTCAACTCCACCCCATCACCATAATAAAGTAAATTGTAGGTTTTGCAACCAGCGAGTGCAAGATTAATTGTAAACCTTAGAGTGGAGAATGCCAAATCTCCAGTGAGCCATCCAAAAGCAGACACGAAGATCCATGTAGGTCACGCGAGTATAACTAAAACATGAAACCCTGATCCTCTAAAATTAGTGGAAAACAATGAAAGTTTCTAGAGAAGGCTTCAAATGTTTGTGTTAAAGCACATTAAAGAGCACAGGATAAAAATGCACACATAAAACCCACAATAATCTAAGTTGAAGTTCCTTAAATTCTGGAATGCATCTGTTTAATTTTTTAAGAAAGTGTCCAAGATGACAAGTCAAAGGATGTCTGAAGAAGGCTCGACTTATCTGGTCTCAACTAAAGCAAATATTTTCTAAAAGTGCACTGGCAATGAAGGATTTTCTTATTTAGAACATAAGAATGAATTTGTCCACAAAACAAATAAACCTGTACTTGCGTACTTGGAAAGTGCATAAAAGTAAGGTTTATTGGGTTAAAAAAAAACAACAACAAAAAAAACATATTTAGAGTATTTGCGTCATAATAAATTCATGCTCCAGCATTTTGAAAGGAAGCTTCTGTCTGACCAATCTCTGGTGAATGTGATGGCCTTGTGCTACTGGTTTTGATGACAGAGAGAAAATATGAGGTATTAGCATGATAGCATTTAGACACCCAGGCTACATATATCACACAGTTTAACTAAATGATGTCAGAACAGCCTTAGAGAAAGTAAATGTAAGGGCGGATGGTTCTGACACGTCAAAAGTTGACCAAGATGGCACCAAATGGAAGATGGACCCCTTAAACAACACATGAGCATCAATTCTAAACCTGAATTGACTTTAAGCTAAATTTGAATAAGTCTGCAACATTTCATCTGGGCTAAAAAAAAACAAGCTTGGAGAACTTTATTATTTGGATTTTCTGCAATCATTAATGAAAAGTCAAGAAAATAAACAATTAAAACTAACTAAACTTGCAAATGGTAAGCTTTTAAGATTGACGATACAGGAAAATGCATAAACAGCAGAGATGTTAAGCCAACTGCAGAGTCCATGATGTTATAATTTATGGTTAAATGCTATTCATAATAAAATAGTTACTAAGTGAAACTGGAAAAAATACGCTTTTTATGTTTACAGGGGACAAACTGCAGTAAAAATCTCCAAAAATCTCCAAACAAAAAACTAAGGCTCAGACTCAAAATTGATTACACCCTTCATTCTTCACCAGAACTTTACCTTTAATAATCTCCAGGTCTCTCAGTCTTTATCTGCCTTCATGTTCACTGCAGTGTCCATCAACTGTGCCATGTTTCCTGTGAAGTGTGCAGCTAATGTAGGCCATCAGTGACTTCAGTAAGATCAAGCAACTGCCCAAATCCAGACCAAAGACTAAATCTGCAATACACACAAACATACACGCACACATATATCCCTGTGGAGCTGTAACAGAACTCAGGATCTGGGACACCAGAGATAAATGTGAAGAGAGGCATGAGGAAATGGTTTGTAACTGAAAATATCAGAGAGAAAATATTTACATTCTGATATCAATCATTTAATTAACAGCAGTTCAACTTCAATGATCAAAGATAAACATGCTTAATGCCATTTAAAATAACTTAACTTTTTAAAAGAAGGCAAACGTGAATAATTTCTAAACCACAACAAAAACGCATCAAAATAGTTGTAAAAATAAAAAATTGCCCTTTGTACACAATATTGTTAAACACCTACCGCAAAATCAGAAAGAGGCTAATTTTCAACTTGTTCGGCTCTGACCAAAATGTTAAAATCCAGTTTTTTTCTGATTGAGGAGTACAGAATATTAACTAGGTTGTACTGACAAGACTCCAAAATCAGTGTGTGTGCTGTTACTGAGGGAAGACTGAAATTTAGAGATTTTTATATCAGACAGCTGTTTATTCAATTCATAAATGCTAATCGCTCTTACTTTGAGCGTTGTTCGTTCAGCAACAGTATCCAGAGTGTTTTTGTTTTTGGGTCAGCTAATAACTAACTGGAAAACCATTCAGATTTTTAGTTTCTGTCAAGCCAGTTGCTTGCCAGAAATACTCACCAGAAGATTTCCCATGCATGTTCATTAATATACTTAAAAATGTGTGGATAGTGCATGTAAATGATTAGTCTGTCAAAATGAAAGCAATAACTACGGATGCAACGATCCACATTTTTCACGATACCAATACAGATGTCTCAGGTTTAGTACTGGCCAATACTGGTCCAATACTAAATTAATGCTGAATTGACTTAAACCATCTTTTTGTTTTTTTTAAATGCAGTGTAAATGTACTAAATTACAAATGTGGTTGATAACTCTGCACCAGTACAGCACACTTAAATACACCAATAGCTTTACAAACTTGGTGAAACATGTAAAAACAATACAAACTTAATTTGTTCAGTCAGTGCAAAAAGGAATATTACAGTCAATGTAAAACAAGAAATTACCTTGGACAAATTTCAAGCACATTGCAATTATGTACCGAACAAAGATTATGACTAAGGTGCAGTAATCAAATAATGCTGAACAAGATTCAAAGGCTAATACATTCCTGTGTGATGCAACATAAAATACACCAGGACACTGATCTATATGTGGCCTAGATACAAGAAAGCCAAGGAGAGAGTTAGAGTGAGGAGGTTGCTTTATTTTTAGTTTTGTTCCGCATTCACTTTTCACTAGGATGTGATTTAGAGAAGTGTTGAAGTTCACAGCTCAACATAATCTGCAAAGTATAGGTGCTGATGAAGGACACTGTATTGTTAACAAACAGTCAAATCTAAGAACAATGGTGAACAAATCTTCTGAATAGCTGATGAGATCAAAGCCAAGTTATGTACAAAACTGCTGGGAAGTCTACATAACTGACAGTTTAGCAAACACCACCTGTGGAGCATTCAGTTCAGCAACTTCCTAAAATACAATTCATTCATATCAAACGGGATCGTTATTTTTCCACATACACACACGTGAAGTCCAGTCCCTCAGACGTAAGAGGCTATTTATACTCCACTTCCTTTTATTTACCCAGCTCATTGTTCAGACCACATCTGCTGAGGGTCAAGGGCACAATGGCTGGTCTACATATGTAGCTGACCACACACACACAGCTCAGAAAGCCTGCAGTACAAAGAATTTCAGCCAGCGACCAGACACAAGGCAGCATTCAGGAAAATCCACTGCTTTTGTCCTGCGCCCGAGTGACAAAGTCTACAAATTGATGCCACCTGTTACCCAGACATTCTTGCAAACTAATTCAGAAAACACATTATTTAAGTCACACAGCCTCATATCAAAAACTGCATCAATTTTCAGACCCCTGTACACAAAGCAGAGAAATTGAGTGGTAATGTTGGAGACTTGGAAAGGGGGCTGAGTAGACAGCTCATTATAATCTTAAACCACTTCATGTCAGCTGTAATACATAAAAAAAAAAAAGCCAGATCCTTCAAAAAGCCAACAGATGCTCATAATATTAAAAGTTGGGAGGCTATCAGCTGAACTTGTAAATGTTTGAGCAGAAACTCACAGGCAACAGTCACATTAAACTTTCAGTTTATTGTGTTTAAGCTTTTAGGTCTATTTTTGCTCATCTCTTAGCTCTCTTACAGAATAATGTTGCCTAAGCCCATTTTACAGTAAAAGATAATGACACTGGGATGAAGCCTACTGCCTTTGTTGCAGCTGAATTCTGTCTTCAAGTTAGTTTTAACTAGCTAGACTTTGGTGCGAAATCAGTCGAGCTCACATTAGCGATAGTTTGTCAGTCATAAAGTCCAACACTGAGCTAATCTCCCAAATCTCTTGTGCATTTGTGCCAATCAATCAGATTACTGTCAAGTACGACTGTTTTTCTCCATAATTAAATCAAATTGGTGTTTATATGTATTCTGTAGACCTAACCGGAGCAACCATGACAAGATTAATTTTGTTATCAAAAATCTAAAACAATGTTTCAAAGAGTTTAAAAACCTTCTAGAGTTTCTAAACAGTAAGTATCTGCCAAATGGGCAATACATAAATTCCTGTAATTTAACAATCTCTGCAGACCATTCCATGGAGTTATTTCCTTTGGGGACAAGAGCAGCCCAAAATGGCCTCTACAGGGTAAACAGCTTACATCATTATATTTCCAACCCAGCAAGCCCCAGAAGTGAAGCAGTGGGGCAGAGCAGGGGTACAGGAAACCAGTATGGTTTTGTTTTCAAACCACTGACCAACTGCTTTAACCACTAAGATCTGCGACGCTGATCCAGGTATTACGAAATGTAGCAAAGGCTTCACATCTGCTCTTCACAACTTCTGTATGATTAATTCATTCAAACAAAAGCAGTTTTAACAATATCTCCAATTTATGCTTTTCATTTTTGTGTATTTTACTCAGAATGTAAGTATAAACATGCAATTTACAGCAAAGATGAGGGTCTAAGTGCATAAGGTGAAGGTTATTTATGCTTCCATTTACATCAACAAAATCCATTTACATTGACAGAATTTGACTGGGGCATGTCCAACACACTTTTGCGCTTACTTGCTTCTTTTATAGAAAGAAAAAAAAAATCATGCATGTAATCAAGTTGGGAACGAACTCAAAAGCACATCTGCAGGTCAGATTATTTCTGAAAAAGCAAAGGCAAAGTGAGCAAAGGGCTGCTCAAAAGATGAAGAGAAACTGACTCTAAAGGATGGAGAAAACAGATCCTGTTTGTTAAAAGTTAAATTGAAAAAACACCAATAAAAGTAAAAAAAAAATAAAGTGGGTTTACCGCTCAACGAGGCAGTTAGTCAAGAGGTTTTTTTTTGGACACTGCAGCAATAAAATACTGATTTTACTGTCCCAGTACATTTGTTTCTCCCTTGTGCAGGAAAACAGCCTTTTGTCAACACAAATAAATGCCCTCTCTTTTCTGTCCTTGACAAGGGATTTGTTTTTTTTGCCTGTGTGGAGATAACTTGGAATACAGTGCGGAAATGACATGTGAGCCATGTTTTTTTTTTGCTAAGCATGACAAAGGATCTGGGATAGAGAGCAGTAAATGTGAAAGCCAATGACTAAATTTGGGGGATGTTCATTCTGTTTTTGCCAGAACATTAAAAAGCAAAGCATAAAAACAAGTAGAAACTCTCCACTAGCTAAAACTGCCATAA
The DNA here is from genome assembly GCA_903067095.1 of Girardinus metallicus. NCBI lineage: Eukaryota > Metazoa > Chordata > Actinopteri > Cyprinodontiformes > Poeciliidae > Girardinus > Girardinus metallicus. Next base: position 6,148 of record CAEGAE010072915.1, read on the forward strand.
AGTCATATGTCCAGAAAAATTACCTCACATCTCCAACAGGTGTTTAAAAAAGAACCAAAAGCTAACAGCTTAGAAAAAAATAATAGAGCTAATGTAGAAACCAAATGTCCAACAGCCGCCACTAATCCTCTGCTCTGCTTATCTGCGCACCCTCATTACATCCAACCATTCAGGACAAGCCGGACCCCTGTCGCTCTGCAGACGGGGGTTTCCCCTGCCAAATGCTGCACTACAATAAAACAAAGCCATCACGCTGAGCCTGCTGGAGGAAGGTGGGGGGAGTCTTTAGGAGGGTACGCTGGGGTGGATGGAGGGCAGAAAGTGAGAGGAACAGCTGCCGAGCAGCAGCGTCGGATGAAGGGGGAGCACAAGGGGAAAAAAGAGACCTGGAAGACCGGGGGAGGGGGGGTTTCTCTTTTCTCTGTCGGTGAAATAAATTACTTTTATGTCTGTAGCTTGCTATCGTTAGAGCGCGCTTCATCCCAAATTTGTGCCCCCCCCCCCGGCCTCGCCTCTGGACTCTACACATGGTGGCAAGTACACAAAGACACAGCTAATAGCTTCATTGTTCGGAACTGAATATTTTATGAGCACTGAAAGTTTAAAGAAAACTGCGCAGAGGGAGATAGGGAGAATGTTTGTGAACTTGCTTAGTGCTGAGACCAGCCATTGTATGTTAACATGACATGGTTTAAAGCCAGGTTTTAACAGATATGTCAAAAGTTTCATATTCTGAACTAAGTTATAAAAAGGTGATGAGAGGGATCACAAACGGGGTGATGAAGCAATGTGGTGATAAGCCGGCTCCTCATCCTTGTTTGTCACCTGGAATAAACAGCTGCTGACAGCAATGCACCATTAAGCAATGCAATGTGTCAGTGGTATTGCCAACAACAAAACATGATTACTGAAGTGTTTCCAACTGGTTTATCACACCTGTAGAGATAACATTTCTGGAAGCAATGCAAGAAGTTGAATATCTTAGAATAATTTGAAACTGTATAAAGACTGAGAAGGACCAGGGAAATATGTATTCAAAAAATTACTCTCCGTTAGACCACTTTTCATGTTTTCCACAATAGTCAATAAGACTGTCACTTCAATGACATTCAAATTTATGCATAAAACATTGCTATTAACGGCTTTGGAGTAAATTAAAAAAAAAAAAAAAAAAAACATTATGTCAAAAAGCATATCGGGACTGTACTGCAATAGCATTTTCTTGACCCTACACTACAGATACAAAAAGTCTACACACCGCTGTTTAAAGACCTGGCTTTTGTGACCTATGAAATAATTTATTACATGTCATTTAATAAAAAGTTCTTCTTGAAATCCTGAACAGCTAAATATCCTGCTGTCAAATAACTTTGTCTGACGGGAAAAAGAGTTTAATACCAACCAATAACCCAATTTAAACTGTTCACTCTTATATTTGTACTTTAGCTCCACATTTGGTAAGTTACTCCTAGTGCTCTGTGAGATAGATAATTGGTTTAACCCTCTAATCAAATCACTGATGTTTCTGATACAGCCCTTGGCAATGTCCAAATACAGCTGCTCACTCCACCCAGCAGACAGGGAAAACACAAATCAGCCAATTAGAACGATGCATATTTGACCTGGGGACTCTACAATAAAAATCTGATATTTTAGCCAAAAAAGGGACTATGATTAGACTATAACTTATTTAAAAACAATTTTTTTAAGCACAGGTTTTAGATTTCTTACCGTCCAATACATTGTGAAACGATCTAACTGCTCATTGTATTTTTTAAGTTTGCGTCTTTTCACATGCATGTTAAAATGACTAGATGCCAGAAATAGTCCAGGGTATTTGGAGAGACTGCAGACATAACAAAATCAGAGGGCAAAGAAGCAAGCCACAGACCCTGGGGAGAACACTGGTGATGAGGAAAGGAGAAGCCAACAATGGCACACATTCACATACTAACTCAACCTAGAAGTTTCTGGTGGCCTCATTATGTGGTAACACAAGTAGAACACAACAAAATGTACGAATTTAAATTAGGTGTTCAAGCTGTAAAACAAACTATACAGACTAAATAATGTAATATCCAGTCCTACAAACTTTAGATCTCTGCTCTAGGAGACTAATTTCTCTCCTACTCAAATTTTCACTGTCGGAACATAAAAAAAAAAAAGTTTCTTTCCAAAATTACTGCAAAACAATATGCTTGATTTAAGTTGTTTTGGGTGTCCACATATCAGCTGCTCAAACGCCACATGTCCCACAATAACATCAAAGAAGCGGGCATCTGGCAATCAGTGACATCAGTGCTATTGGTTATAATTGAGCATTTGAACTCAGTTCTGTGTGAGTAGCTCAGAAGCATAAACAGCAGTGGGTTGACTTGCACCCATCATCTGCTTTGATTATTACATAAATGAATCTGTGGCCAGGCTTAAAAACACGAGAGTAGCCAAATAGATAACTTCAAGTCTGTATTACATTAAAACATATTACAGCTACAAGAAAAACATTGTTGCATCCCCAGCATATTGAAACTGCTGCAAACACAAAACAATTAAAATGGCTAATTCATCTGCTTTTTGGCCAACATCATTGTGTAATGACCTATGCACCTGGTGGATTCAATTTATCAGCCAAGGGAACACTCAAAGGAAAGAGGTTGATAACAGTTGGGAAATGGGATATGGATCTTATAAATTAAAGCATTACTATAAGATATTTTTTAACCATTTTCATTTAAATTGCCTGCATAATAATCCCACATTATTCCCTTTGAAATAATAAGGTCTTATGAAGTGAAAATAACAATGCAGCCAATCAAAGTAAAATGTGTTACTGTGGAAAATAACAGATTATCACCAAAATTAGACAATAAGAAATGACATTCAGATCGACTTCGGGCGAGAAAGCATAGGTCTATTCTTGTACATACAAATATTTCAGGCTGCTGGTGGTGATGTAATTGTGTGGGGAACGTTGTTTTGGTACAATTTAGATCACTTAGTAACCACTGTGCCAGTCTTACAGACTTTTCAAGCCCATCCTTTTATGGCCACAGTACACCCATTCTCTGATTGCTGGTGCTAGCAGGATAATGCTAGCACCATTTCACATAGATCAAATAAACTGGTTTTTTGAGTTTAACGTACGCCATTGGACTATGTAGTCACCAAATCTCAACCCAACATGTCACCAGAAATAAGGCGGCTCTAAAAGGTAAAAGTGTGTTGGATCCTATGCAGCAACACCCATTATTGAGTTTCTGCATATATTTTATTTTATTGGGTATTAAAAAGTTACTTTAAAGACCAATTCCTAGCTAATTACCACTGACAAATAAAAGTTTAGCATGTATGTAAATAAAACCAAAGGAATTCTTTTTTGTCTCACCTTAGAGTCACCAAACTGATAATTATAGCTAAGAATTTGCCCCACAGATATAAAAATGTCAATGGTTGTCAAGGGACATTCTTTGGGTATGGCAAGTTTGTGACCCCTGACCCACTTGGCAATTTTTCTTCTTCTCCAGCTCTCTGTCCCTTAATAGTTTTGCACATCACCACCAGTCTATTATACTGACAAACATGATGTCATAAATGGGAACCACAGTGAAGCAAGAATGCCACTTTAATGTTCAACCACTTTAATGTTTATTAATGTCCCATTACAAATTCTACAAAACTGTTATTAAAATGTTTGGTTAAAGAATATTAAATTTAATATCATTAAAGCATTATTCATCATTATGAACAGTGGAGTTCCCTTACAAAGCAATGTAAGGTTTATTTTATACATTATAATAAATATACACAGCAACTTTAAATTAGGCAAGAAAATCTGTCAGTTGCACTATAGCCCCATAAATACTTTGACTGTTCCCATAATATGTAAATACCCTACATAAGGGTATTTACATATTATGCACAAGCTAGAATACACTGCACAAGGTAGAATACACTAAATTACACACACAAGCTAGAATACACTAAATTACACACACCAAAGAGAATACTTATTAAGCACACATGACTGGTCACTAAACTGAAAGTCAAGATCAAAGCCTTTAAAAAAGATTTATGGATCATATTAAGTAGTTAGAGATAATAAACTTAGCTAAATTTCCAGCCATTTTTGTGGACCAGAAATTGACCATAAAATTCAAATAGATGCAACTCTGATAATATATATTTTTGTTGTCTTAGGGTTCTATCTTCAAATCTTTCCAATGAAAGAAACATGTGTTGTTCATTTCCCAAGTGTGCTCCACAATGGGAAAAAGACTGACTCTTAGCATTCAAGAAATATTGTATTCCAAAGACATGCAATTAAAAGTTGGAAAAGAACAAGAAATATATATTTATTTCCTATGAGTAATACTGTTGAAGCAAGTAAATACTAGTTTTTTTAAATGCCAACACGCACATTTGTTCATAAGTCAGAAAATTGTTAAAATGCTGGTTGGGCAGAGATTTATGCCTTTTCTGCTTGATATTTTAAAGGCCACCGTAAAAAAAGTGCAATTTTATTGAGTCTGTACTGCAAGAAGCAAAGATGATTGTGGCTTTTTAATATAAAGTAGGCTCAATGAATCATGATGACATCATAAGAGCAACCAGCCCAAATGTCTTGAGGGTTCATTGGTTGGTCTAACACAGAAAGAAAATATCTTGTCTCTATAAAAATATAGATGTAATATCCAGCTGAAATTAAGTGTGAAACTAATGTCTTGGTGCAGATTTCTTTTTATAAAGACAGGCAATCAAACGTATGCTAATTTTCTTTAACCATTTGAAATATTTAACATAGCGGTGAGATGTTGAAGTTGCTGTGAAAAGAAGCACAAAAAGTTGCAAGAAGCTATTTAAAAATAAACTGACATTTTATATGGAGACATGTTAGTTGTTTACACTGGCTGCTACAGAAAGCTAGCCTTTGCCTGGAACACACACACAAAGACTGCTATTTACAGAAACTAATCGACACTCTATTCATGCAACTCGTTCCAAGGAATAAACTACCAACCTGCATGATTATACTGGAAAATTAAGCATCAAAAGGTTGACAAAAATACAAGAAATTCTACAGAGAAACCACTCAATGTGATGAATGTCTGCACAAATTTAATTGTAGTCCATCCATCAGAAGCTTCAGAGCAATAGTGTATCAAAATTACAAACCAGGAATGCCACCCTTTACTCTGATACATCACGCACAAAAACCCCACACGGAGAAAATAACATTTGTCAAGACGATATTTCAGCCTAACACACAGAAATTCATCCTGGTATGGATATACACTGCTGCAACCCCTCTAATTTCAGGCTCACTTTAAGCAGACAGGTGAAACTAGTCTGAGACAACATATTACAGAATTTTACAAGGTTACCATTTATACATTATACAAAAGACGAGACAGTAGGCTAGACTTTCTCTGTAAATGTAAATGTAACCATGTAATTAGGCACAACATGTTGTTACAGCCCATCTCTAAAGTAAAGGCTCAAGCAGACATGAATACTTAAATAACAGCCTATAGGTACGAATCCTGGAATGTCTCTCAGCTGAACAAATTTAGAAAACCAGCAGTTATCAGATGCACAGAATCTCTTGCGACCTGTAGAATAATACAAGTGCAAATAAGCCTATACATGCTTCGTTTAACAGATGCATTGAGTTATACGTGGGTGTGTCGGTAATATTGTAAGCCTAGATGTTCCTTTGACAGCTCCCATTTACTGTGGCTTTAGTGATTAAAGTCTTTTAAACCAGACGCACACTTACTGCAGCCTCACGCATAGACTAGCTCAGGAAAAACGCTGAATAAGCATAGGAAAAAGAAAACGATCACCTGCCATTTCTAAAGAAAGAAAAATTACATTAAAGTAAGTTAATAGTAAAAAAGTATGAGCATCCTTCAAAATTTGAGCTGCGCTGAGAAAATCGGCTGGACCCATCTGATAAATGTGATATTTTCTTCACTTCCTGAGTGCATTTATCACAAGTATTACCAGGTCAAGTTGGCAATACCACTCATACCTGTGGACATTTTTACAAAAGGGACAAACACTCAAGATTAGTTTTAATCATCAATGAAGGAAATTGTATTTTCTATGACCCAACCAGGCGCTCTCACACAAAAAAGCTGGAAAGACATATTTGGATGAGATTTTTTATATCGTCTTATGTTATTAAAAACAGAAAGAAATAAAAACTCTGCTATTAAAAAAAAAAATCATTTCAGCAGGTCAAAGTACACCTCAAATCTCTGGTTCATTTCTAATTATTATATAACAATGGGATAAATATTCAGGGTGGTAGTGACAGAATTTTTTTCTTGCGTCAGTTTACTTTTAGTAAAACATAAAAGACTCATCTGGACAACAAAAAGTTTTTTAAGTTTTCTTCATTGATTTATTATTAGTCTGTGTTGTGTAGATGAGTTCATTTCTTTTGTGGTTTATGTGCCTAAATTTATTTGAAGCTGGGTCACTTAAATACAGAGCACACCCAGGACAATCTTCTTTAATGTGTCTTCTATTATCCCTTTAATGCAAAAATCACTATCTTGCAAAAGTTGCTTGTACCCACTCACATTTTTTTATTTTATCAAGACTTAATGGTAATTCCACACAAAAAGTAAAAAGAGAAAGTTACTGCTAAACAATCAAGTAACCAAGACTTAATAAGGAAGGAGGGGAAAAAAAAAATTCAAATTGATCTTTTAAGGCCAGTTCCTTGGCAGCCTGTGTCATAGCAACCCAATAATCCAAAAATATCCCAGTTCAGCACAAAGCAGGTCCCAGCATGTTCGTCTTCTGCTCCCGTCTGGGCCAGTGAAACCCTGGCTGGACATGAGGATACACGATCAGCCATGAACGTACATGCACGCCTATGCACATCAACAGGAAACACACGGTGATATGCATCAGGCTTTTGTGCTTTGGAGTGCACGTATACAGACACACACATGCGCGTGCACGCCCCCACACACACACAACACAGTGACAGGCAATCTGGAAATTATAACAGGAAGCAGCCATTTGAACTGCATGAGCTCACCCATCAAGGCAACAGGATGGCACTTTTTAAAAACACACAAGATAATTAGAACAAACCCAAATAAGTCAGAATGAACACTGATCATATTAATTCAGGATAAACTTTTAATGAAACCATGTGACCTTTTCTTCACACTGACATTCATGTCTATTCCAGGCTGCACAGTGTGCAGCTACCACTCAGCTTTGCATGAGAAAAGGCCACGCTTTGCATGACAGTTGAGGCCAGCAACATTTTTTTTTTTTTTTTTTGCATCTCGGCTCACGACAGGTAGAGACAAATCTCCAGCAGTTACTGTCCTTATGCTGCTCAAACTACTCCATGTCCTGTCCTGTTCAGCACTCACATCATTAACAACTGTATGAAATTACAGAGAAAATATATTTTGAATTTGAAACATCTTGCGCTTGCACTGCAACAGTTGGATACGATGTAAAGATATCAGCTGAAAGACTGTAATCCAGAAGAGAGAAGAGACTTGAGGAGCCGCCCCCCCGACAAACCAACAATCTGATGAGACTTGTTCACTAAATCTCTTTTACAAGAAGAAATAATACACACTAAGATAATAGCATTATGCTGCATTATAATACTATAATCACAGAGTAGCAGTGCCCATGATTGGGGCGACTCCACTTGGAGTCTTGAAATGATGTTCGGAAATCAAACTAAACAAATAAAATTATTTGACTAGATAAAAAAAAAAAAAAAAAAATTCTCACTAACCACTTAGTGAAAACTAGTGCAAGCTATAATAAACATTTAAAATTTGATAAAAAAAAAAAAAAAAAAAAAAAAAAAATTGGTCAAGAGGTTAGTAAACAGGCAAAAAATGTAGCATATGTTATTTGCAGAATATGAATTTTGTCCAGATTGGACTTCAGTGACTTAGTTAGCAATAATAAACTTACAATAATAATAATAATAAATAACAATGAGCAGTTATAGTGCTAAGGACACACTTATTGCTCAGTGCATTACTAAATATATAATCAACATTTAAAAACACACAGCTTTACAGACTAGGTATGCATTATAAAATCTGATCGCCTCAAGCTGTAGCGTAAAATATCAATATTTTCTGGAAGAGGTAAATTTACCTTGCATGAAAGGAAGATGACGCTGAGAATTCACACATACTCCTCTTGAGGTCAACAACATTTCCTGATTTTTAACTTGACAGGTCAATTTTGTGAAGCAGCATTGTATAAAAGCAGAAGTTAATTTTAAATCACAGCTTACTTCCTTTTTCCTGTATGACAAGAAGGAAAGCTCACTCAGCTGTGCAGCTGAAGCCCTGCTAGTCTGACTGAGACAAATGTTGGTGTTGATAGAAGCTGGGAGCCTCTCGTGGTCCTTCTGCTTGCCCTTGCTTTTATTTTTATCTTTGCATTTCCAGCAGTTTTAGTCCAATGCAAACATTCATCTCTCTCCCCAAACAGTCCTTCAAGGTATTAAGTGAGAAAAATATATTCCCCCCCCCCCCCATCACCTTTCCTGGTCTACTCTCCAGTCCTCCATTGCCTGCTCTATCTTGTTAGTGTCTTCACGCCTCGGCTCCTGCATGTGACCTTGCACCATGGATGGATGCCAGCAACAGGTGAAAGATCATGACCCCCAAAGACAAAGACCTTCTGCCCTCCTCCCAACCTCTGGGGCAATGCAGAGATTAAAAAACACACCTAACTACCAGTGGTGGTTTGCCTCAAAACAAAAACTGGAGGTAATACAGAAGTCCTTTTGACAAACAAGAAGCAGAAATCTAGAACTAATAAACCTTTCATTTACTTCCTAAAAAAAAAAAACTGTTGATTTTTATGTCAGTTCCGAATGTGGATTTTTTTTTTTTGCACTACAAGTTCCTCAAAAACTAGTTAATCTGGTTCGAAATAGTCCACATATATGCCAAACCTCCCATGGAAACACAGTTGGGTTTCTTCCGCTTGCAGTATGTTTGAACTCCACATGCTTTCTGGAAATGCATCAGGCAGAACAGAGATAAAAGCCCAGATGGAGCAGAAAAGACATCAACACAATCATTACATGCAGACGCAAACATTTAAAACATCACTGTTCAAGAGAAAGAACATTATAAAGATGCAATTTGCACACATACACAACACCTGGACCTTAACATAGATATCGCAGGTTGTGGAGTGATTTCAGCTAATCTTCAGGGACAGAAACCTGATACAGCGTGGGACCAAATGCATCCCGTGGAGCCTTCCATCTAAAAGCCCTCCAGTAAAAATATCCATCCGTGGACATGGGAGAAGGCTGCTGGACAGGTGCAACTCATCACAAAATGAGCCAACACTTTGGTTTTGTTTCTATCCAGCAGAGATGAATATATCTACCATAACCTATTTTGGGAAATAAGCACTCCTTCCAGTCATTCTGCTAGAAAAAGAAAACATTCTTTGAGATTTTCCTTCTGCATCTCTGTTAATAATATCATTGCTACTTGCTACAGGATTCCAAGCTGTCCAATCTCCAGACATAACCTAATGCCTTTAAAGAAAGGTCTTGAAGGCATCAATGTACAATCCCAAAGTTCATCTCATCAGAAGATGAGCGAAAGACATCAAGTCATAAAAACCAAAACTACTAAAAGGGCATAACAATTGAGGCTGTCTGGGATTATTTTACAGTCAGGGTCATACTGCAAGAGGAAAAAATATTTAAGGACTTAGAAATCCTTGGGACCGAGTCTTTTGAGTGAATCCTTTATTTAATTTAGAGAATTCACACTGTTCATTTTTATGGGATCATCAGTTGTCCAAGCAAAATACTTGGACCTTCTATCAGAGCTGGAAGAAAGCACCAGCAAACTAAGTCCCAGTTTTCATGACAACGCCATAGGACAGTGAAACACAAATGTTTAGTTGTGCTTTGGCCTCTTGTTTACATGGTAACAGTGTTTTGGCTGGACCAACACATAAAGGGAAGCAGGCTTCAGAGAGAAACAATTTATAAATACAAAGCAAATCATGTTGCATAAACACAAACTGAAAACATTTTGAAACTATTTATTTATAGAAAGTGAGAAGACTATTAGATTTGAATTGATGGTCTCATGAATCAATTAAAAGATTTAATATATTAATTTAAGGAAACTGGCAAGTTTACTTTGTGTAAGTGCAAAGAATAATTCTCATTGTTTGATAGATTTTGTAATATAATTGCAATCTGAAGCTACAAGACAAATATTCTCTTTATGATTGAGTTCAGTTTGTTGACAACGTTTACAGAAATGCTGTTAATGGTGGTTTTGTTCTTTTCACAAAGCGGTGCCCCAAATCAAATTATGTTTAAGTCCCCATCCAACTTTGAGCCAACCCTGTGTTCCAACATCACAACGCTCCAAAACACAAGGCCAAGTGGACCAGCCACTGACAGCAGCACAAAAAAGTGAAGGTTCTGGAGCAGCTATTTCAGTCATCTGACCTCAACATCTTTGAGCCACTTTGAGGAGAAGTCAAATATGCAGTTCAAGTAAAATGGTAAAAAAAAAAAAAAAAAAAAAAAGGAACTGAAGCCAAATTGCCAAGAAGAACGGAGAGCTTTTTTCCATGTGAGAAAATAAAGCAAACAACAACTGCAGAAGACTTTAAGTTGTTGTAAGTTAGAAAGGAAAAGACAAAAAAACTGGGCTATAAATACAGTTTCATCATGTTGTATTGTAAAACACAACAGTTTGTTAATAAATGATTCGACTGAAAAGCAGATCAAAAAACTGAAAGCAATTTTTTTCACATTATCTAAAAATAAGGTCTAAAAATGGAGACAAATTATTGAAAAAAAATTTTAAAAAGAGAGAAATAAGGCTGCTTGAGGACAGACTGGCCACTTTCTTCTACTACTCTCCAATTTGCATTATTTGCGGTTATTTTAACTGTCGACTTCATGTCTTATTTTAGGGTTTTTTTTCCCTCTTTCCATAGCTACATCTGGTCTGGCTTTCTGTTTGGCTGTGGTGCCTTTCTCGACATAGAACATCCTCTTACATCAGTTATTCTGTTTCTTTTTTAGTATGGGGTTAATTGTGTTTTTTTTTTTGTTTTTTTTTTTCAAATAAACTAGGACTGAGCCAGCTTCTTCTGGAGTTTTTTTTTTCTCACTTAAGGAAAGTTTTCTCTCCTCATACGAAGTAAGACTGATTGCTATAACTCAACGACACAATGCAAGCGATTGCCTAGTCTCACTACGAGCTTGTCCAGGGAGGGAATGCTGCAAGTCAATAGCTTGATGCAATCTGCCGGATTTGCTTAGATTGAAATCGTTGAAAACTAATTTTGAATAATGATTAACTGGGATCTTTGGACAAAGAAGCTGGTTCTTTTTCCACCTGGTCTTAGTCAGCTTGCATAAAGGTGGTCTCAGAGTCACGCCTATTTTGAACAAGCAGACAATACTACTTTCTTAGCATTTATTCAGTAAATGGTCATATTAGGCACTACTGTCAATTAAAATAAATTCGATTTTTTTAATTTTAAAGTGCATGTTCTATCCGATTTCCCTGCACCTGAGTGGCTTTTTCTCTTCAAGCTGATTTTTCTTTTATCACTGATACACACATTTCCATGAGATATGAGGTGACCTCAGTATTTTTTATTTTTGTTTCAAGAAGACTAAAGTTATTCAGTGTGGAAATTTTCAGCAGGCGCCAAAACAAACAGTGCTTTTCCTTCGTCCATCTGCTGCCGTTTTATCACCAGGCTGAAGTCTAACCAGAAGTAAAAAGTAGAAATACTTATATCATAGTCAGTGTCATTAGCTCAACACCCTCTTCAGTGAGACAGTGCTTTTGAAAACTGCTGTCTTGGTTATATAAGATAATTTTCATAAAGAGTGAGTTTATCAAGTCTCGCCACTGTCCCTCATTAAAGTTGAACTCCTCGTTCTTTCCATTCATCTCACAGCACTTAGCAGTCACCCTCTCCTGGAGAGAGGCTGTCACCGCCCCGCAGGGTCACCCTGCAACCTGTTTCACCATAAATCCCCCCCATTATCTTTTATCAGCGTTCATCTGTCAGCTTTTATCTCCGTCATCCTGGGCTCTACCTGCCCTGCACACCTGTTTTAAGGATCAGATAACACGAGACTCTTGTTCTCGCTTGTGCCCCGGAGTAATTCATTAAACGCTCCACTCGAAAATGGTTTCTGCTCATTATAGGAAAAGAACTGGTATGTTATCACTCACGTGTTGTTTCTGAATATGTCTTCGGAGGGAGTCCGCGTCCTCGACTCCCTACAGCCGCTGGAGACATGACGTCCTTCATTAGCATTAAAAATAGGAGGTCCGAAGTCGGTCTTAATACTTCACTTCCCTGTTTCACTCCTTTTCTCCAGCTGGCAACTTTTACAACGATACGTCATTGATTTGTCAATATAATTGGTGTTATGGTCTGCGCATGCGTAACAACTTCGACAGTCAAAAAGAAGCTTAACGCTAAATAGTTAATAGCTAATCGCATTCAGTACCATTATTTTGAAAATAAATTAAAATGTTACCAAAATTAATTTCATTTTATATATATATGTATATATATACTTTAACTGAAAAATTTAATGGAAAAGTTTTTATTTAGCAGAGTGTCATAAAAAAGTATTTGTGCGTTAAAAAGATAGCAAAAAGAAACAAATATTGTCCTAATCTGAAGAAGTTCAAAAGTAAAATAAAAAAAGACTGGAAATGCTTGCAAATCAACAACAGTGGCTCCAACAAGAGCCAGTATCCACGAATAGAGAAACCGTG
>CAEGAE010072921.1:0-23330 GCA_903067095.1 Girardinus metallicus
TAGATAGATAGATAGATAGATAGATAGATAGATAGATAGATAGATAGATAGATAGATAGATAGATAGATAGATAGATTTGGTTGGGTGAACAAACTCCTGCCTAAGATCAGCAGGCTGTTTGTGATCGATCAGTAATGCACTGCTTGTGTTTATTTAGTAGCCACACACAGGCAGGCCCACTAGGAGGAAACAAACGCACCCAGTATAAAACTTTAATTCTTTTGGCTGAGAGGTTGCCAGGCTTTTTTGTTTCAAGTGTGAGCAGAAAATGATTTTCAAGAAGAAGAAAAACATGAAGTCCTGATTTCAAACTGAAAATGTAAGCACAAGTATTAAAAGTTTTGAGAACAAAAGACAAAGTCCTGCTTTCAGACAGAAAATGTCTCCTCTCGACTTATGGCAGAAAAATTTTCCTATACATTTATTCTTATTTATACTTTTTACTGTTGCTATGCTTTATGTTTCATTCATACTCAAAAATGGACTTTGTACACTTTTACTTATTCTGCCAGTATAGGGACAGTCGTCAGACAGGAAACAAGGACAGAAGGAGGGCAGCCATACAGCAAGGTCTCGTGATCAGAAATCGAGCCCACAGTTACCCATGATAACCTGCTAATCACGTGAGGCCCCCAAATTGTGCTTTTCAAACATTTTATGGCGTCATTAGCTAGCACCCTTGGCAGACAAGACATTGTGGCAGTGGTGAATCTTCAGATCCAGCCCATGAAAATTTTTGTTTAGTTTTTAACAAATCTTCCAGGGCCACCAGGGGGCTTTTTCTGGTTGCAGCCACAATGTCTGGACAATTGAATAGAATAATTAGCCTGCCTTGCTTGTACTTTTTTTGTAAATAAAATTTTCTACTGAAATTTACACCACATTGAGCCAAGGCAATAATAGTAAATATTCAGAAGTCATATTTCTACTTTTTTTGTGTTTATGGAAAGAAACATCAAACTCCGTGTAGAGATAGGCTTTTTTGTTGAACGTCTGTGTTGACAAGCATCATCGTCATCTTTGTTATCATCATCATCACCATCATTGTCATCATCATCATCATCAAATTAGGCATTGTTGCGAAGGAATACTAAAACAAGAATGCATACATTTCTGCTGGCTGCAGTCTGGCTAACTTCACCACGCTTCCCCAGGAAGCTGAGGAAGCTCCAGCTGTGAGTCTACAGTGATCACCCTGTGGTCTCAACAACATGCATTTACCTCAGCCTTCTCGTGCTTAACAGCTGACACATCACATTCTCATCCTGTCCCTGCAAGCCTCCCACGAATGACAGCTAGCAAGAGATGTCAAAGATCAAATTTAGCTCCTCTAACAGTCGACTTCCATGCTGTCATTATAACAACGGTAATGTCACAGGCAATACTAGGTTTCATGAGTAGGTAAATAAATCAGTTGTTTACTCTATACTTCAGAATGAGTTTTTAAAGTGTGGGTACATAAATGATATGCTAATCTGGATCTATGATACAAAGAGAATACAACTGACATTATGTCAGGATACCAAATCTTCATTTGCTCAACAAATCATTTCCTTAGCATGAAATCTTTGTAGACTAGCCAGGTGAGAAACAGCCCTTTGCTTCCCACAAAGAGGCTATTGAGGAATGATTGCTAGCTGGAGGTATGGACTTGATTGAAGTTTGAAACGACTGGGTTGGTTTTACCCAGCCACTGACGTTCGTTGAAATTGCCTCAAGACTAAGAGTTTGAACTCAGCCAAGATGTCTGTTGATGCATACTCAACACATGTAAATGTTCACATGGCACAACGTTTGCCGCCATCTAGTGGTTAGAGTGGGAATTACAATCAGTTGCAATTTAGATGAATTATGCTAGTTTGAATGACTGTGATCATGGACCAGAATCAATTGTACCACAATGTATTTAATTTTAAAGTCTTAATTAATATAGTGCTAGTTAGAATTTTTCCTAAATGTATGTAGACCAAATGTGCTATATTCAATTGACATATCTTTACTTATTTTAGTAACAGTAAGAATAAAACTGTGTTGTTTTTTTTTTAACTGAAACTGAAATCATGCAGTAAGGGGGGTAACTATGGTGGCCCACAGGTGCAAGTGTGCAGCAAAAGAAAAATGAGCTACAAAAACATGCATGATGCAAACTCCAAGACATGAAAACAAGGAACAAATGAAACAAAAATGCTGCAACCACAGGAAAGAGAAGCAAAATGAAAATGACCATGAATAGCAAAATGAACAGCAAATATGAAATATGATTATGATTTCTGCATTCAAAAACATTCTCACTTGTAATTTATTAGTGCCAGTATTTTATTGAAAATTTCTCTTAATAAAGATTTCTGCTCGCTTTGTCTTCCAGAGCTAATAAGTCAGATAAAAGAAACTGAAATCCATGGATGTTTGTTTTACACACCTGGCAACGACTTTAAAAAGCCACAGCGGAGAGCCTGACATGCTGTTAGAGGGAGGGAGCTTAAATTCAATGCTCTTGTCAGAAATATTCCATTTGCATGTATTTGAACCAGCACTAAAAAAAGAAAGGTGAGGGGGCAGGCAGAAGGAAATGTTTGAGGAAGAGAATGTGCACGTGGGCTTTTGAGCTAAGCCTTATGTGTGTGAGCAGAAGAGATGAAATGGGTTTGGTTGTAATTAAAAGCGCAGAAGAAAAAAGTCGCAATCCTACTTTTGACAAGAGCAAAAAAGGGTCATATAGTCAGGGGCCACACCAGGCTTGTTAAGTCACAGTTCGTATCATAGAAGCAAGAAGAAGAAGAAGAAAACTGAATGAAACTAATGGAAATGGCATAAAAATATTTTGCTGTAATATATTTTTAAAGGGGCAGTATTATGTATTTTCCAGGCACAAATTGCCATTTCATAGCACAAGTAACTATGTAAATTCAGTTGTTATAAAAATGCAATTTATATAAAGTATGACTTAAAAGAAATTTTACTTTGACATTTAATGCTTCTGTCTTTTTAAAAACTCTCTCTTTCTGAAACTCCTCCTTCAGGGAGTCGTCACAACATAGCCCTCCGTTAACCTTTCAATGTTTTTACCAGCGTTGCACTGAGAAGTAGCTCCTGTGATGAGCTCAGCACATTATAGCAATTAGCAAAAAACAGATGTTTGCTAATTTCTGCTGACTAGTCTGAAGGAGCTGAGTGGTGGGGAGTTGCGGGGGGGAGGGCTGCTCTTTGGGGCAGAAGCTTAGAAACTGAAGCAAGGCAACATTCCAGATATGTTTTTGATGAGAGATTAAGATTATAACGTGAAGGAAAGCTCAAAGTCGATTTTACATAATGCTGCCCCTTTAACCAAAACCAAATCCATACCATACATATAATCCTATCTCCTAACCTTTAAAGACCCGGCAAAAAGTCCATCAGTCTTCAGAAGTTTAGAATTAGCCTATTACCATCTAAATAGGCTACATAAATGAGTACACACACACACACCCACGCACACAGAGTACAGTACAGATGTCAACACGATGAGGTGAAATATGTACGTCTGTTTGATGTTTCATGGTTCAAGCAGATGGAGAGTGTTGGAAGTGATCAAATAAGTGATAAATGGAGGAAGTGTGAGGGGACAAAACAGCATGATGGAGGGTAGTTGAGGGAGAGATCAATGGAGAAGATGGAGAGAAGAAAATCTCTAATACATCATCTGTTTGGGGATTTAGTAGACTTGTTAACATTCTTAAGATGGGAATAAAAGCATGCGAGGAGCATCAGGGATATAAAACATATGGAAGACAAATGTGTTTGGAGAACAAAAGGAGCATGGTGGGAGGGACGGGCCTCCTTCAGAGCTGCTCTGTGCTTAGCAAAGTCATAAACCCAACCCAGTTTTTATTTAAAGCAGACATTTTTATAAAAATGTCCTTGTGAACCAGTAAATACTAAAAAAAAAACCTGCTACATTTACTAGTTTTACATATTTTATTAAGTTGTTTTCTTTCATTATTTTCTGAAAGTTATTTTCAGTTGACAAATCTGTCTATACTGCAATGATAAACATGGTTGATCATCTTTCAGTTTTAGAGTTTTACAAATAAAGACCTAATATAGAGGATCTGATTTTCAACAAGTTATGAAATTATTTCAATCAAACCAAAATAAAAAAAAAGGCCTTTCTAGTATACTTGAATTTTCCCCACTGAATTTACAGTGGGGAAAATTAAAATTTGATACGCAACCAATGTTTCAAGTTCCCAGTTTCCAAGGAATGGAGAGGTCTGTCATTTTCATGGTAGTTGCACCTCAACTGTGGGAGACAGAAACAATCTTCAAGCAAGTATTTGATATAATAGAAAATATAATTTAATATTTGGTACAGAAACATTTGTTTACAATTCCAGAGGTCAGATGTTTCCTGTAGTTCTTGACCAGGTGCACAGGTCTGACATCTTAACAAATTTTGCTGGATGATAAATTGTCGCAGAAAATATTGCTATAACAATAATATCATTGTTTTGAAATCACTTTCATAATAATGCAAGTTCACCCTGTCAAAGATCAATAAACTGGAAATGGAAGATATTTTAAATATCCAAACTAAGACACCAATCAAAAATAACAAATATTTTTGATTGGATAAAAATCACACAACCACAATCATCAATGAAATGAATTATAATGTCTCTGTAGAAATGGTGGTTTTACTCAACTATGGGGTAGAATTAGTTTTTTTTACAGTGTTTACATTATGACTCTATCACAGTTGAATATTCCCATATTCATTAGATGACCATATGAACATTAATCAGGCTTTTCGTTATATTCACATGTCTGTATTGAAAATATGTTTAACTGATCTGATCAAATATTCCAGTCATAAATGTGTTTTCATTTGCTGTAAGCAGACTATCATAATTAAGAAGAAAAAATGGCTTGACAAAAACATCACTCTGAATTAATTTACATAATGTTTCAATGAACAAAACTGAAAAACCCCATAACTTTTCAATAATATTTTAGTTCATATGACAGTGTAAAATCTGTTGTTTTTTACACTAAGCTCAGAACAATTATAACAGAAACTTATAGGAATTCATGTGTAAAATTAGGCTTTTGTTTTGTCATTTTAAAGAAATACTAAAATAATTTGATAATTATACTAAACTATTTAAAAAACTCATCAAACCTGCTGTACTTAGTGGGTATGACATTTCCTCAACAGGGCAGAAGAAATTTTAGAATTGAATATTTCTGTAACTGAAGAAAAGTTAAGTAATGTTAAATGGAAAGTTTTGTTTATTCTATTGAATCAGTTCAAGAAGTTGTTTTTTCTCATGCAAGAAGCCTCAACATGTGTTTATGGTAAACTGTGAGTAACAGGATGTGACAGTCACTGACCCGTTGAGACTCGGGCAGAAAGGCTGCCTCCCAGACAGAGCTCACAAAGTCATCTGATACGGTGCCAGAATCATCTGAAAGGATTTTATACCTTCAGAGCTCATTCAAAACCAAGTAAAAATTCAAGTCTAAAATACTTTATTGATCCCAAAGGGAAATTAAATGTTGTAACTCATATTAATTCAAACTTCCTCAAAGAGTTGTACATAGTGATGGCAGTGGATAGGAATGATCTCCTATAGAGGTCTGTGTTACAGCACATCTGGAGAAGGCTCTGACTGAAGACACCCTGTTTCCATAAAGGGGATGCTCAGGGTTGTCATAATTGAAAAATGTATTAATAAATATAAAAAATGTATCAATTCTTTATGATGGAATCATTGACGATAGTAACTGAAACTAACTAATTATGTTTATGCATAAACATAATTATGCACAGACATAATTATGCCTCTTTAAATAAAATTTAGAAATTCTTAACAGTATCAAAATTTATATGAAGGAGTCTTTTTTTTTCTCTAAATGAGCAGAGGGTAAAATATTCTCAATCACAATTTCAAATCTTTCAATTTGAAATTGAAGGATTAAAGTCACTAACAGAATCAATAATTACCCCGTTAGTAAGACACTAGTATATTTCCATGGTAGATTACATGACCACAAACTGCATGACCAAACCTGATATTCATAAGCTTGTTTATGGTTGTGTGTTTGGTTTCAGGTTTGAAAAACAGCAGACATTTTTGAAACATTTTGTCTGGTTCCTTGTTAGAACCAGACATTAATATGATCAAACCTGGGCTGGATAATTCTACACTGATTATACATTTATAAATTCATTAAAACACAGTTTGAGGTTCATGAAATTTTATATATGAGCACAAAAAAAGAAGACATTCAATATTTTATCATTTATTTTAGCCATTATGACCTACCTAAAATAGCAAGACAAAATATCTAAACTAGTTGTGGATTTGAATATATTACCATGATTTGAAATAAAAAACAAAAAACAACATTTTGTGGTTTGTGAAACAACATGTCTGCGATATCATTGTTGCACCTCTAATCTACAGTAATTCTAATAATTGGACACTAAAAAAAATGAACAATTTTCAACTATTTTGGTTATTTAAAAGTTAAAAGGACTCTTACAGTAACTGTTACTAACTCATCAATTATTAAAAGAACATAAAAAAGTTTGATGTTTCATGATGGTACATGTGCCCATGGATAATTAGGTAGAGCCTTGAGTTAATTAACCTCATTTAAGGGGTTGGATCTGTGACTTAAGAAAGTTCTAATTGGAAGGAAACAGAGTTCAGCTGCTGTTAGGAATACACACTTCAGAGAGAGATTGACTTCTTTAGAGGTGATTTCATCTGGCTTGGGACCAATAATATATTAAAGGCACAGACCTCTTTCTGTCTGCACAACAATAGTTCTGCTTTAATGAGCCCAGCTCCCAAAGGTGTCTCAAGGAAAGATATTAAGGTGTGTAATATATATCTGGAATACAGAATGAGTAATTGATTTAATGATTCAGTCACAGCCTACATTAAGCTATTAAACACTTGTTGATGTTAATTGGACCTTGTGCTCTCTCTGGCAACCACAACGTATTGTTTGAGATATTTTCACTTTTACTTTGGAACATCAGCAATGGAGGTTGAGTATGTTGCTGTCATTGGCTGCCATCAATACTGTCACAAGCCAAAACCAGATGATGTTAGATTTAATTTCACTCAGACTGAATTTTGCTTTACGTAGTCTGAGACACTAGTTGGTGTTTCTTGAAAGTTTAAACTAAAATGCCACAAGTCTATAGACACTTTTTGTATCATTTGCTTTCTCTTAGTTTCAATAAATAATGAGAGTCCAGGGAAGATTGTTTAAGTAACTAATGGATATTTCTATCTTTTGGGTTATGGCAGAAAAATTCCCCCATTCTTCCATTCTTTCTGTCACCTCCCTTTCTGGTTGGCGACACGTCACATTCAATAGGCTGTGAACCCAACGGACCAAGACAATCCAACACGCTTAATACCACAGATCTCCTGAGAAGGACTGCTCCGACGTCCGTCTCCGACTACACACATTAGAAATATGTCATGAGGTTATCTTTGGAGCCATCATGATTATCAGGGTAACCTTAGATTGTCAAAAACTAAACATTGGGTTGAAAATTTACGTATTTATTTTATTGTATCTCCTTAAACCACAAAGAGGAAGATTGTGGCACAGCTGACCTAAATACAATTATCACAGGAATGTTACTCTGTCCTAAAAGGGTTTGCTCTAATGGTCGTACCAAGCAAGTTCTTTGTCTTCATTTACTCCTTATACTGAGGATTAGATGTTCAATTTAGTGCATGAAGCTGCAGGTACAATCCCACCTTTTCATTTATCTTTCAACAAAAGAATCAAAACTTCCACTTTCAATCCTGACTTTGGCTACTGAAACCTCATTACATATGATCTCACTGCCTTCTGTTGTCTTTTCTGTCTTTCTAAGCAATGAACTATTTATTGTTTCAATAGGTTGTAGTGAATATTTTCCTTTCTTTTTTTCATTTCTACAATGTTTCATAAAGGCATTGAGACACTGTGGAATTAAACTAAAACATAGCAGTAACCCTTTTTTTTAGAATATGCTTTAATAGGTGTGAATTACACGCTTTGTTAATGCTACCTGTTTTAATAAATTTATAGTTTTGTTGTTGTGCAAAGTCAGTTTTAACTCAAAGCAAAGGCTCATGACTACCAAGGGCATCGCAGCCTCTGGATAAATAACGCTCCTCAATTTTTCATGAGGACGGTGTTGGTATTAGAATGAATGGTTGTGATTTACAGCCTGTGATTAGCTGATAAATGGGGAGCATGGCTGCAGAACTAAAAGCCCTCCAGCTATCTGGAAGAGTCGGTATAATCACATATGCTTTGCGGTTTAATATCAGTACAGTGACTGGGAATTTTCTCATTCCGGGAAACAAACTGGAATAATGAATAAACGGCAGAATTAACGTTAGAGGAGTTAAATGATAGTGCTGAATAATTCAAGGTTTCTCTCAAAGCCAGAGTCTCAGAAATTGATGCTGTCATACAATTAGTCACATTACCTGTGTTTTATTATTGCACTTTGGACATTTACACAGTATTAAAGCTGAGTGTAGGATCCTCCCTGGAGACTAATATGTCTTCAAAATGCTTTCTTTGCACAAATGGTTGTTTTCTCAGTGTCTTTTAATAAAATGGATTATGTCAGGAAACCCAGGTTTGTAAGTATTTGAAGATTACATGTTTTACACTTTATGACATTTACTAACAGTAATTTAATAATATTTATTAACAGTAATTTGAAATATAGAATTTCTCATATTTTGCTCTAAGATCAGACATAATGCTTCTATACCTGTTTTCTTACAGCTGAAAGTGTCACCACAGTTTCTGCACATATACATAAATAAAGTGTATTTATATATTTTAGATTTCACTCTAACAGAATTTTTCCCTGACAAGAATCTCTGGAGGAGAGTCACTCTTTTTGTCCTTGATATTAATTTAGGAATTGGCATTTGCCAATAATTTGGTTTTTCAAGCCACATTTTATATACATTTTAACACATTGGTATTACATATTGCAGATTAACAGAAGTGACTATTTTGACCTAAAAGCCTCTCTCCTGTAGAGAGTCACCGAGTTCACAGCAGCGCGTTATGGACTCGATGCAGGGAGCGACAAATGACGGTGATAGATGAAAATTTTCCACGACAGCAGACAGCAAGAGTAGCTGGACATTTTTCAACCTTCTTGTTTTGAGTCTCTAGCCTGCATGGGCACATCAATGTGTACAAGCTTGAAATTTCACATGACTAAATAATGCCAGTCAATTGGGTGGATGAGGACAAGCAGCTTTCACCTTATCGTACAAGTTCATAAGAAAAGAATGTAGAGCGACATTTCTAAATTAACACTTGGAACAAATTGACTTCCTTTAAACCTTCCTGATTATAAAAACCTGCAAAACTGAGAACCGTCAGACATGTTTGGTTTGAGACAACAAAACAATTTTAGAAAACTTGCATACGGTGACGGATTTTGATAATGGGGTATATGGGCAGTTGCCTAGGGCAGCATCAGAAAGAAGCGTGACATGCAACAACTACAAAATAAAATATATCTTATCTGTCAGTGGTTCCCTGGACAAGTTTGCTACTATTTGTACACGTGTGGAATGAAGTAAGTTCCCTTTGGTTACTGTTGCGTACCGGGAGACTGCATTCCCTACTTTCTGCTGCAAAACCAGAAAAACAAATCAGGTAATTGCTTGCATTTGAATTGGTTGGAGTGCAGTAGAAAGAGGGCTTGTCCAGGGAACCATTCCTGCTAGAACTACAACTGTGTGATCCAAATGTTTGTGAGTTCTGAGTGTTTCTTAAATCCAATATAACAGTTAAGACATTTTTTACAGGTTTGATTAAAAAAAAGTTGATTGGACATTTGATGATAAAAGAAATCAAATGTGTATTTTGAAATTAGTCAGGGCTCCACAGTGTTGTAGTTGGTAGCACTGTTGCCTTGCAGCAAGAAGGTTCTGGGTTCGATTCCCGGCCCGGGGTCTTTCTGCATGGAGTTTGCATGTTCTCCCTGTGCATGGTGGGTTCTCTCCGGCTTTGTTCCACAGTCCAAAATCATGACTGTTAGGTTGATTGATCTCTCTAAATTCTCTCATGTTTTTGGTGTGTGCATGTGCATAGTTATTTGTCCTGTCTGTCTCTGTGTTTCCCTGCGATGGACTGGTGACTTGTCCAGGGTGACCCTACCTCTTGCCCTTTGACCGCTTTATATGTTTATCCCTACTAGGGATAAGCATATAAAGAAAATGGATGGATGGAATTTGAGATCATTGCATGTAGGTAATCTAATGTACATGGGGCACTTTAATGCACCTTCAGATTATCAGCTAGGCCATAATATGTAGCGTAGCAAAGATATCTTAATTAACAGTGTACACCCAACCCAGTTAGGTTGTTTTACAGCTCACACCTGATTAACAAAGAATCCTACATCCTATAGACCAAAAACATGTCAAGCTTGGCCCTGTTGTCAGATTGGGTTCATTACCTTCTAAAACATTCTCTGTCGACCAATTTCTTTCCGTAATGTGCCGAGTCAACACATCAGCCATTAGCATTTTGTATAACTTTTAGAGTCCAGAGGGATTGTCTATCACTCTGAGTGGACAGCTGATGTAGAACAGTCTCAAAAGCTTCTACACTGTCTGGAAGCAGAGCAGAAAGATCACGACTCAGGAATGGAAGCTAACTGAACAAAAGAGATTCTTCCAGTGGAGAAAAAAAGCTTGAATGCCTCTGGATATAAAAACATCAGTATTCTATAGGAACACTGAAAAATGTGAAGAACAAAGGTGTACTTCTTAATTAGTCTGCAACAGTGACTGAGGATAACAGACGCTAATTAGACAGCAATCAACACATAAAGTCTTATATGATTAAATTTGATCTTTTTTATGATTGAAGGGGCTATATGTTTTAATTAGCTGGCTTAAAAGATTGGGGATGTATGTTTTAATTAGTCTCGTCTCCTGTGGCCCAGGCCCTCTGGGTTTCAACATTAGGTACAGTGTTAATCAAACCTGCAGAAATGAGATAATTGTTTTCATACAGCAACTCTCTTGTGGTACGACGGAAATAATCTTTTCACTTCTTACACTTTTGGTGTTTTTTGTTCGGAAGTCGGAGTGAGCTACAAGTGAGAGTTTGCTGTCCTACTTTGGTCTGCTCCAAAATTGACTTCTGAGTTTCAGCAGGTATGCACACCGTACACACTATGCAAGTCTCAGACTGCTATTTCAGAGTTTGAGCTCCACTTGAACACAAAAGAAAACATACGAGAATATTTTTCTGGTACCTTCAATGGCGTGGGTGTGTCAAGATTACTGACACAATTCCACAAGTCAAGACATTCAAAATCCAGATAAATCGGAATGCTCTCCTGATGATTCGTTTCTGACCGGTTTGAAAATGTAAAACAAAGAAAATGTCTTTAAAATAAGAATAGAAGGTATAGTTTCTTTCTTCTTTCAGCTGGAAAAAAGCTTTAAATCAGTTCAGTCTGGACTGAGTGGTCAAAGAGTCACTGCTAACCTAGCTACGTTTCTTCTTTTGTCAAACTACATCCTGCTGCCTACATGCATTAATTTCGATTAACATTTTTGATGTAAAATGACAAACAAAGGCAAATAAAGCCCTGTCATTATATTACCTGAGGCTTTTACTAAGGCTTTATTAACCAGTAGATTAGTACAACTACATCTGCACATGATGGCTGTCAATAAACAGTGAAGCCCAAAATCATTTATACATCTGGTAGTATGAGATTTAAAATATTTTTCACACAATCAGTTACTTTGTCTCTGACAAAAACATTTATCAGAAGAAAAAGAATATAAGAGGAGTGGCAATAATGGGAAAAAACTTCTGAAGAAGACACTGAGCACAACATCCTTCTTCACAAAAGGACAAAAAAAACAATGTAAACACCAATGGAGTAGCATCCGCCTTTAGGATCTCTCTTTTGACTTCAGAAAAACACCACGAGACATTTCTTCTCCTACAGGTAGACTCACTCATTTGTTTTGGTTGCTTTTACCCAGAATACCCTGCGCTATAGTCGCTACCCTCTTGGGAGTGGTCTCCGGTCCGCTTGGCATGTACATGTGCATCCAAACCGGTTTGGTTTGGGTCAGTTTACTCCAACCGAACCAGCCTAGGTTTGTAGATGGACCAGTGCTCTCTTTTTGGGTCAGAGTTCAACCTCACATTCTCACCTCCCTCAAATGAAACAAACTTTCTAGAACTAGACTTTGATTAAAGTGGACTAAGCAGGGCTGGTGTGAATTCACTCCAAGATGTGCCTGATCATTGACCTAGAGAGCATAGTAAGTTTCAAAAGGACACAGATTGGTCATTTGAGTTCTGCTTTCTCAAAATACAGTGGGCAAATGTTCAAGTCAAGCTGAAGGATAGTGATAGACTGGAGGGTGAAACTGAATCAAAAAGTGCTTCACTAAAAGGTGAAATAGGACAGTTGAACAAGAGTGCATACAGTTAAATATGTTTTGCTTCTAAAGCAATTGATTTCCTTTTTCTAAGGAAAAAGTTTCAAAAGAATTTATCTTGTCCTTTGCTTTTAGGGGTGTGAACACTTTCCGGAGCTATAGTATATAAAAAACACCTGTTATGTAGAATAACATGGCTGTATGAAATGCATACAATGTCCAGTACTGGAATTACAAGTACTGCTAATGACCATAATTTGAGTAAGAGAAAACATACGCCTGACTGCTCATTAACAGCAGACTAAAATGATCATAAATGATGGTTGTGGTATTATCCATCTCCACAATTTCTGTTGCTCTGCTCAGGATATAATAGAAGGGGATAATGGCTCCTCAATTATTCATATTGCCCCAACGCTCTGTGGAGGATACTGTCACGTGGCCACTATATGTCTTGATCTAATTAGCTGGAGGAGAAACGGAGCGAGCATGATGAAGAGATTAGAGATCAACAGGCCTGAGATGAGCCTGTGTGAGAACAGGCATGGAAATGATCAGGAAATTGAAGTCAAAAGACTGGAATTAATGTTTTGCCTGGAAACATTGTGAAGGCTTTTCAAACACTGGTTGCTTTAAAGCTATGTGCTCTCTGAATCCACAGAGTTATACGGATCGTACATGTCTGTGTATATGTCTAAATTAGGTTACTTTTCTGGCTAATGATGAGACAACTTGCAATCAGTATGCCACAATCACATCAATCAAATCACTTCAGCAAGAAAGGGCAGTGGCTGCTGTCTGAAGTCCTCCTTAAGTTTAAGGTATTAAGGCCTTAAACTTATTGAGACCTTAAGCCTGTTGTTATGGTCTCAACAGGTTTGAGACCTTAATACCAGGTATAACACCTGTTATTAAGATTGACAATACCAGGTTTACTACTGTCAGGTCCTGGTAAACTACCAAGATCTTAAACATCCTGGTAGCGTATGAATTTTTAAGGGTTTTCATCTACCTTGTGAACATCAGTAACATGTTGACGATGTAAACATGTTGCGCGTGTTTACATCGTCACCACCTACTGGCATTGGATAGGTATTGCATTTGAAGTAGTGTCACCATATTCTATTCTATTCTATTCTATTCTACGCTCCCTGTCTGTCCTGATAAATGAAATAGCCAGTCAGGTTATGTTAATCGATGTCTCCTCCTTTTGCTTCCTTCCTCTCCTCTCCAAAGTTCAATTACACTCATCCACTGCCATCCATCACTGGAATGAAGCTGGCTGTGGGGCAAAATTAAATGTGTCAATTTCAATTAGCCAGTGTGAGCCAGCACAAGGGACAGAGGTGACTGTGGTGGAAATTGGTTAGTGGAGAGGAGAGATTCAGAAATAAAGGCGGGAGGCGCCAGCGGCTTTCTGGACTTCTGATCCTTTGCCAATCTGGTGCATTTATAGTTCCTTCCTAAAAGGATTAACATCCCTGGGACTATTTCATATTTTGTCATTATAAGTTCCAACTTAATGACAAAAGTCATTAAGCTGGAATGTGATTTAGTGGGACTTTGTGTGATAGGCAACGGTAAAGTAGTGTGTGTTGCTAGAAATAAATGGAAATACAATTTTTCTAAATCTGAAAAATGTG
Organism: Girardinus metallicus; assembly: GCA_903067095.1. NCBI lineage: Eukaryota > Metazoa > Chordata > Actinopteri > Cyprinodontiformes > Poeciliidae > Girardinus > Girardinus metallicus. The sequence continues at coordinate 14,097 of CAEGAE010072921.1, forward strand.
GTGAGGATTTGTAAGTGTTTTGTCCAGCTGAGAAGTTAGTTTCCAATTGCGCAATTTGACATTTCAAAAATGAATCCTAAGGGAGACTCGCTCATTTTGAAAAAAAAAAGAAAATAAAACCAACAACTTGTCATTTGATTTAAAAGTTTGACCTGTTTGTTGTTATTGTTGTTGTTTTTTTTTTAGCAAAACTTTTGTCATGCATCACATGAGTCACATGATCAACAACTGACAGTTGCCACTGGTGAAAACCGCGATGAGGAAGACAAGAACAGAAATAGTAGGAGGATGATGATATGGCATGTTTTTTTTTATTTTTATGATTTATCACATAACCAAACTCATTCACATGTAATTTTCATTGCTTCTTATTTAATGGAAACACAGCAATTGCGATATTATGTTTTTCCGACATTAGCTGAATAAACCCTCTAGTGGGGAGCCTTCCAGCAAGAAACGTGTACAATGTTAATGGCAACAAAGTTTAATTTCCCTTTTATGTTAATAAAATATTTCTAAATTAAATGTCAAGTTTTTGCCAGTGAAGCCAGCCAACAACACCGAACAGTGCCGCCACATATGGGGCCCACCTAGGTGTGCTGGCTGGGTAACAGCGCCGCAGCCACGCCCTTTTTCTGGGGGTTCCTCTGAGCTGAGTGAAGCTGACACCCCACCCACGTCAAAAAATCCAGCAAATCAAAAGAAATTTTATTTGTATAGCACATTTCAGCAACAAGGCATTTCAAAGTGCTTTACGTCATAAACATAAAAACAGAGTCATGCAACAGAATCAACAATCAAAACATTCATTAAATTCATAAATGATCATGTTTCATAAAAAACTCTAAACAGGTGGGTTTTTAGTCGAGATTTAAAGGCACTCAGTGTTTCAGCTGTTTTACAGTTTTCTTTAAGTTTGTTCCAGATTTGTGGTGCATAGAAGCTGAATGCTGCTTCTCCTCGTTTGGTTCTGGTTCTGGGAATAGTCTGATTGGTCAGTGCTCCCGTTTTGTGTCAGTTGGTCACAAGGCAAGATTTCTATTTACATTTGTTTCTTAGGAGTGTTTGGTTCGGCAATTTGTTGACAGTCTCTAAGTGAACCTCCGAGTGCTTGAGGAGGGAGCGGTAGAGAACGGCTGGCCGAAATTAGCGTTCATAAATCGGATCAACCTGGAGCTAGGCGCCGCAAACTCCGCGGATATTGGGAATATCCAACTTGAAAATAACTTCGCTGCGGTAGTTTTAACAGCACAAACCTGCATTAACGGAGCACCAACGAAGTATCCTACATGGGGGGGCTGGTGACGTCATCGGTCAAAATGATAACTTTTAATATCTCATAAGCGAAAGCTGCACAAACGGAGCACTAACGAAGTAGTCCACTCTGGTTTGTTTTGGAGCGATATGGGGGATGGTGAACCCTGGATGACCTAAAGAATCATTTTTAATATCTCAGAAACCAAAGCTGCGCAAGCGACAATTTTAACGGCACAAACAGCACCAACCAATTGCTGGATGTTTTGACGTGGGTGGGGTGTCAGCTTCACCAGCTTTCTCCAACTGATGCCTGGACAGTAAGAGCTGCACCAATCGACCTGCCTCCCCTCCATTTTATGTGCATTATCGCAGCAGATCCTTTAACCTCGTACATCGCCTGTCCTGATAAATGAGCCTTGCAGAAGTGCTTCGCCTTTAACGGCGGGAACAGCTGATAAATAATCTGGTCTTCATAGAGGACTGGTGGGGAAAAAAATAAAAAATAAAAATACTAATGTCACCCCACTTTTCTCTCAGGATCCTCTTGAGCAGACCGGGTTTAGCCGCCTGCTGCCCCGGTCCTCCCTTCTTTAAACCGAAACAGACTGATGCTTTATGGAGAAGCGATTCCAAACTTTTAAGTGGTTTCTCTCTGTCTTGTAGATCTTCTAATTGTTATTCATAGCTGTGTCAGGAGAGGAGAGAGCGGCGAATGAGAAGGGGACGGGGAGAGCGGAGAAGAAGAACCGACGATGGAGGAGATGGAAACGAAGCGCAGACGGGCAGATGATGGGGGAAATTAAAGGAGTTTAAATTAAAACGACGATATCAGACCATCAAAAGAAATTAATCAGGAAAAGAAAAGAAAAACAGAAAATGATGAGGCTGGGAATGAGAATTTACCCTGATCCAAGTCAACCCAATGCTCACCTGTCACTTTGTCTTCCTTCTCTAGATGCTGCAGAGTTTTCTGATTCAAACTGACTTTAGTTTAGATCATATCAGTCCTTCAAACTGAGAACACGGATAAAAAACCCCTGTTCTTTCAATAACAGAGTCCTAATGAGACATTAAGATGACATTTAAGAAATCTCATTTACAATACAATTACATGTTCTGCTTTTATAAATAAAAATACTAACAATGCCCGTGTTGACGAACCAATCAACACGTTTCTCTGCTGAACTCTTTTCCATTAAATCCTGAAACGGCCTTGTAGATTTTTTCAAAGCCAACATTTAGACAATCAGACAAGCGGATTGTTGCTTCGACAGCTTCCAGTGCTACATTATTATTACAGCATCTGAATAAGTGTAAGAAACTCACTAATGTCTTTGAACCTAAGGGACGACGTTCTGCCTTGATAGGTTTGTTGCCAACAAAGGGGTTTTTATAGCCACAGATATTGCAGATAAGCAATGATTGTAAAAACGTGGAAAATTGTCCTGATCAAACGTCTGTTAAACAAACTAAAGCTGCATGCTTAAATAATGTGGGATTATAGGCCAATATTAATCTAATACTTTTGGCAAATTTTACTAAAAAAACAGTTTATTAAGAAATTGGCCCCTTTATGATAAGAAAAAGTGATCTTTTTTGTGCTTTCCGGTCAGGCTTTAGATTACACCACAGTCCCAATACTGGAATGGTGAAAGTTAAGTGTTGAATTTTTGTCTCTGTGTTATTTAATCTCAATTCCAATTTTTTACACGACTGATTATCACATACTGATTGAACAACTGTTGAGTTTTTTAGAATCTATTGTTTCATTTAATTTAGATGTCTTAAGTTTTAATTTCATCCACAGAGAAAAAAAAACTTTAAATTGTTAGATTTTGTAGAGAAACCAGAACTAGCTAAATTCAGTTACACGAGTTGAGTATAAATTCAGCCCCTGAACATCTGATATGTTTATCTCTGGTTTATAAAGTGGAATTAAAATGATGTGAAGTCATTAACAGACGGCAAATTGGAAGTTGTTCGACTGAGTCGATGCTGATATCAACCTGCTGGCAGCTGAAATCTGTGAATACTTGAGAATTCTTAAAAGTGCATATTTTAAGTTTTCAAACACCAAATATACCTCAATATGAATCAATAGCACCTTAACACTATTACAGAAAACAATATTTACAGTCTTTCTTATCTCAGGTTTTGGATATACAGCCAATCAGTGCCAAGGAAATTGAATGATGCTCCTAGATTGGCTGCTTTGCAATAGAATGTAAAGTGGCAGTAGGCCTGGGTCAGAGCTTCCAAGATTCCATTTTTTTTTCTTTTTAAAATGCTACATAAACTTTAAAAAAAATTCAAATAGGCATTCTGAAACACAAAAAGGTGGGAAGCCAGAGAGGAAATATATTTTATTTTACAGACACATATTGTGACTGTAAAATGTCATGTATATGTAATGCAGAAGTTGGTTTCTTATGAAGGTCATTTTTTCCATTTAAGCCACAATTTACAACAAAGTCAAAATTAAATGACAACCAACTCTATGTCACACATCTTGACTTCTGGGATTATAACATAAACCATGTTTTCAATGTTGGTTCTTTTGGCCCTTTTAAAACTCACACTAACCAAAGAGGAGCCATCCTGCCACACAGTGAATACAAAAACAAAATTCAGGAGGAATCCTTTGACATTTTTGCTGTTGTGCTTTGTGGTGTGCACTGTCTCTGGTTTACAATAAACCTTGAGTAAATTATTTTACCATCTGGATGACTGATTGAAATTACTGTCAGGTTCAGGCACAACCAAACCGCCAGCCTCCCCTGATGGAAATAACAGCAAGAGGGTTTCAGCTGGGGCGTTTGTGTACCAAACACAAATAAAAGAACTTCAAGGACGGTAAATTTATCGCTTATCTTAGTGCATCTAATGAATAAAATTTCAACACATTAAAATGATAAAGTGCCAGCATAACGACGCGGGGATTTGATTAAAAGAAGCAACATGTTTGGAAAAAAAAACAAAAAACAAAAAGGTGCTGAAAAGGGTCAGTATTGAAAGCAGTTTGATTGTCTCTGTGCGGCTGCCTGGTTGGCTGCTTGGAGTTCTTTAATCTGCTTAGGGTCTAATTGTGAGTAATGATGCTATTGGCTGATATGGCATGCAGCTCAGCCAGCCCCTCTGTGCCCAGCCTCCGTATCCAACCCATCTGTGAGTCGTGCACAGGAATGGCAGAGCCAGTACCAGCACATACACACACACACACCCCCGCACACCGCAAACACACACACACACACACACACAAACAACTGGCTCACAACAACATTTATATCACTGCAGTAATCTCTTTACTCATACACACACAAATACTCACCATGGTAACTGTTAGCTTTACCATGTTGGCTCATGGTAAAGCTAACATGAGCCAATATGTTGGCTTTACCTTTGAAGCTAAAATGTAGATTCCAAGAACTTTATTCATTGAAAAGTGCCTGAAATATGAGGAAATGTTTCTGAGTACTTGTATTGTCGGAGGTAGAGAATACTTCATCGTCACCCCCTCAACTCAACAAACAGAGCTCCATCAGCAAACCCTCCACCCCTCACCCCCTGCCCCCTTTTTCCAGTTGGAAAAATCTGTCAGCAGGAAAACAATTTGTTGAACACTCCACAAATCCTGTTGTCATGGAAGAGTGGCAAGAAAAAGCCGTTGTTAAAAGAAAGCCGTAAGAAGGTTTCATTCGAAATTTCACACAAGCCAAACATGTGGAAAAGGATCAAATTAGACCAGAGTGTTAGGGCCAAACTAAGACATTCCTTTTTGAAATTAGGACAACAGTCATAATATTGCAAGAAAATACAAACATTTTACCAGAAGAAAGTTGTACAATTTAGAGAAAATAGTAATTTTGAAGAGAAACCAGGTTGGATAGTTATCGGTATCTGAGGTGACCAGCTCAACTAGTCCATGTGGTTCTTTCAAAGTCCTGCTACTGATAATAATTAGATGCCAATGATGACGTTCAAAGTATTTCCTTATTTGTAAAACCAAGTTTAACTTCACAAGATGCTCAACATTTCTCTTTTTGACACAGTTTCATGTGGGAACTTATTCTCATATTACTATAACTTTATTCTCATTCTGTTAAAAATTCTGGTAATATTATGACTTTATTTTTGTTTTATGTTAACTTTATCCTGGTATTATGACTTTCATTCACGTAATTAAAAACCACGTCTACCTGACATGCCTGTTGTTTCCTTGGTCTTCATTCTGTAATGATTTGTAACAAATCTCAGGTCTACACAGAAGATCTGGATTCATAATGAAGTTAAATTTAACACAACAGCAGACCATTCACTAATAGCACATTTTCACAGTGATACACCTAACATAACACATGTAATATAAATAGGTTTGTGGTCATAATGTGGAACAGTTCAAGAGGTATGAATGCTTTTGCAAAGCACTGCAGTGAAATGATCACTTCTGAAGTGTGAATAAGTGACTTCTAGCAGATGCTTCAATAATCTATTTGAATGCTTTCAATCATGGCATCACGAGGACAAAAGAAAGCAAAAAGACCAAAGAAGTGTGGTGTCACTTCCCCCCACTTAGACTGCCAGCAGTGACGGCTCTTCAGTGGGAACGTGGGGGATTCTGTGAAAAAGAGATACTGATTATGGAAATGAGCAGGCTCTCTTTCTGAAAGATTAAACAGGTCACTGATTGCTTTTACATAACTATCACTCGCAGACACACACACGCCTGCTAAGGACACGGGCTCTGTCCTTTTCATGGTGCTTCGTGTTGTTGTTTCTCCTGTGTGATAGTGCTCTGTGACAAACCGCACACAGGAAAGCACAGCCAGAGACGGAGACGCTACATCAAAGAGTTGCAGTTTGATTTATCAAACCCCAGAGTCAATTACCCTCATTGTGCGTGGCTTTCATCGATTCAATGACGCTTCTCTGTCTGACAGTAGAAGAATTCTGACTGTGTGACTGGATTGGGCTGAAAAAGTTCAACTTAATTTTCTGACATATTGCCACCCAAGAGGCTATTAAAGCTTTTCATTATTCACAATAGGCAATAATTTAAATTGACATGCCTAATAGGTAAGAAGAGAGAGACACAAGTGATGCTCACTTCACTAATGAATGAATGAAAAGGTGTGCTTCCGCTGCAGGCACCTTTTCAAGAACCAGGTCGGGAGTCTGGGGTAGTTTTTCAACCCTGGTAGGCAAGTAGGACTTATTAGATTGACACAGGACTAAATGCTTTGTAGTGAGAGAATGTTAAGCAGGTTTCAGAGGTGGAATATCTCCAGCATTTGATTTGAAACATCACTCTGATGTTAAGTTTTTATGTTAGCTTTTAACTAACAACTGGAGTTCTGCATTATAGTATGCAAACACAACATTTAATTATTGTTATGCAAAACTCACATTATTCATTCCTTTGTACTTCCACTGGGTTTTCTTCTGCGCCTAAAAACAACCTAACAAACAAACAAAACAAAACAAAAAAAAAACACCCAGCTGGCAATGAGGCAATGTTTATTGGTGTCTGGAAAACGAGTCTTTTCAAAGATCTCCTGATTGTTACGTCACCATAGATGGGCGCCACGCCATTACCTAGCAACTCCAGCAAAACCCAGCCTGTCACCTAGCAACCCAAGCTGACCTGATCTGTGTTAATGAGGAACAATTTGTTTAAAAAAAGATAATAGTAGTAATTTACCTTGTTATATCTGCTAAATGTAAAGGGTTATGTGAAGGAACCTACTTTTCAGGTTACAGATCATTGTTGCATTGGAAGGAATCAAACCAGGTTTTGTGTTTGTGCACCTTTAAGGACATCCAACTGCTACAAAAGCTAATTCCCCATGCACCTAACTAACGTAAACACCTTCTAGCAAGGTGTGCTAGAAATGAATAACTACGTTACTGACTGGCTGACTGACTGGTTGATTAACTTACCGTGTGTCTGTTTGTTGTGCACTCAAGGACATCCGTTCGGTTTGTACACAAACCTTTCCATACACACTTTCACATCTTCTCTCCAGAGTGACAGGGAGAATATTTCCTTGTTTACTCAAGTGCCACTTCATGATTAAAAACTAATCAGGCTTCATCCAGACTGGGATACCCCACACACTGACACAGACTGAACTCTAATTACCTTAACAGGGGAGCCAAGAGTGAGAGGCAGAGACACATGTACAGAGAGAAGAAGGATGAAAGCAGATGGAAGTAGAGCTGTGAGGAGCAGGTGAGATGTGAAAGTCAGATAGGAAGTAAGATAATGCATGCCTTGTGTCAGATACAAAAGATCATAAATATAATCGAAGGTAAGAGCCATTTACTTTGTAGGTATGAACGAAAATGCTGTCCAAGCTAGGGGACAATACTGGAAAGTCTTCTACACCCTCTGCTTGACTTTCTGGCCAATCACATGAGCCTGTACAGTCATAGACTGATCCATCCTGTTGACTTGGCACCTTAATGTGGTGGAGGGTGTTGGAAGTGCCATTTAAATCACGAGTACCATTGATTGTTTATTGATTGTTCAATAAACCTTATTCATTTTTTTTCAATTGCCTTCTGAGAGTGTTCTGCATGTGGGCTACTGTATTTAAAATTATGACAGATTATGTGTAAAATTATGTGTAACCCTAAGAAAATTAGAGACCATAGGGTTTCCCATGGCTTATACTTGCATAGTGCTTTATTAATCCAGAGGACTGCAAAAAACTTCACACTACATTTAATCATTCACACACACCTTGATATGACAAGCTGATGGTGGCAAGCTACTGGATAGTAGTCACAGCTGATCTGTGGCACACTGACAGAGGTGAGTCTGCCAAACACACTGAGCCATCTGACCACTTCTCGAAATGAAATGTTTTGCCCAAGGACACCTAACTTGGACAAGTGTCCAAGTTAGGTGCACACTTGCCCGCTTAGCTAGCACTCAGCAGGAATTGAAAACTCCTACCACAGTCATCACCATTGTCCCAATGGCAATCCCAAAGCAGACTGATTGAATCTTTGTTTTGACCGGCCATGTGATCCAGCGTTGGCTCCTGTGGTCCGGCTGCAACAGGAGCCTCAACATTCTGCACACAAGACTCTGGACTCTGTTCTACTCCAGATTTGCCCAATGCGAGAGGAGCTGGAAACACCGATGGGCTGGAGTCCATCTTCTGTTTCCAAGAAGGAAGGTTCTTTTTTTTAAGATTCTATTGTGCTCTAAAAACCTTTATTTGTTGGTGATCAGACAGGAAAAAGGGGTAAAGAGAAAGAGGGGGAAACTTGCAGTAAAGTTCATCGGGCCGAGACTCGAACCTGTGACAGCCACATCAAGGACTAAGGCCTCCATATATGGGTTGTGTTTTACCCCTGAGGCGTAGCAGCACCCACAAGAGGTTCTGACTAGTGCTTATACACCAAACAGCTGTTCAGATTACTGCGCCTTGAAGGGGGACCATGTGGTGCTCCTGAGGGACTTCAGTGTCCAAGTAGGTAATGACGGTGTTACCTTAATGACTAAGATCAGAACCAAAGTGTTTGGTTAGACTTCTGTATGAAGCTTGAAAAGTCCATAACAAACATGATGCTCAAACCCAAGGCATATAAGTGTACTTGTATAGGCCAAGCCCAAGCTTTAAATCACTGAAACACTGGGGTAGTGTTGACTCTATTTTCTTTACATGTAATCAGTGTCCATTTGAAGCCAAACATATTTCCAAATACACCTGTTGACAGCACCTAGTTTTCTCAGTGCTCTTCTCAATGGAACACCTTACAAAGAAAGGTTCTTACCATATAGACACTGATCACCTAAAGGTGACCTATCCCACATTCACAAATACATTCATTTATCACCTGCTCCTGCAATACATGCAGGAGCAGGAGCAGTGTTTGTTTGTCATGGAAACAAACACTGATATCTCAATAATTTTACTTATAAACATATGTTTTATCCCTGCATTTTATTATATTGAAAAAAGCTTT